>JAFBJS010006151.1:0-69942 GCA_016785265.1 Paraplagusia blochii
TGACTCGCTGTGGCAACCCCTGAAAAACGGGATAAGCCGAAAGAAGAAGAAGATACTAAATAGGTAACATAGAGACCTTTCAGCAATTAACCCTTTAAACGTGTCTTTCACACATCATTTATCTCAGATCAGAGAAATCTGCTTCTGAGTCAGAGTTGGAGGTGGAATAGTTTAAGATGCTGAGATTCTTTTTAGGAGAAGCAAAGATGGACAAGATCAGGAATGAGGTCATTAGAGGGACAACACAGATGGAAGGTTTGGAGAAAAAGTTAGAGAATCCAGATTGAGATGGTTTGGACATGTTCAGAGGAGGGACAGTGGATACATTGGTAACAGAATAATCCTAGAGATGGAACTACCAGGTAGGAGACAAAGAGGAAATTGATGGATGAAGTGAGGGAGGACATGGAGGAAGTTGGAGTCAGAGTAGAAGATACGGAGAACAGGTTGATTTACTGTGGCAACTTACAAATTACAAATTACAGTTATGGCTGTCAAATAATTTATTAATGGGCTTACAGCTACTGTGGATCTGTTTCTACTCCCTTTTGTATCACAGGTTAAATGAAGATATAAAGTTCATGGTTGGATATAAGCCCTCCATCTTCTGGCAGGTGATGTGGAGGGTTGTCAGTCCCTTAATCATCCTAGTCATTTTAGTGTTCTACCTGGTGGAGCAAGCCCAAGTAGAACTAAGTTATTTAACCTGGAATCCCAACTCTGTAAGTAAAAACAAATACAGTGGTGCCTCAACTTTCAAACTTATACGTTCCAGGTTGGTGGTAGAGGTCTGATTTGGTCGAGGTTGGATTTATTTTTTCCCATAAGAAATGATTCAATAAAAAGTCACGCTGGTTGTAGGTCTGTTTGGCTTGACTGAGTGTGGCTGCCCGAATGCTCTCTCAGCTTAACTTGGCTTGACAAGGGCCGTTCGAAAGCTAACATTTGGTTGAAAGTGAAGGCAATTTTTTCTTGAACATTTTGGTCAAGTCTTGAGTTGGTCAACAAACGGTTCGAAAGCTGCGGTACCACTGTATACAAATTGAAAAAAAATTCCTATTTTTTTTTCTACAAGATACATAAAGGTCCCTCACATCTTTGTGTTCCACAGGAGAATTTCCCGTCTCTGGTATCTACTCCATACCCATCATGGATCAATGCAGTCATATTTCTTTTGGCAGGAGGCCCCAGTTTGGCCTTGCCTATTTATGCACTTTGTCGACTGATCTATGTTTCATGTGGGAAAAGGAAAGAAAAGCTGAACATGTGGACTGCCTGAGATAATCCTGAATGTAGTTTTAAATTATTTTCAACAAGTATTTTTCTGATATTCAGCAATTCAGGCAAATACCAGAAAGCCATTGCTTACTTAGGATATATTTCGTTGTCATTCTGCCCCCGCCTTTTCTAGATGTTCATGCAAATAAAGTTTTATGGCAAACATGATTAAAAAAAAAAAATCACTGTATTGTGTTGAGTCGTGTCGTTCCACTGAGCTGTGGAAAAATCCATGCACTAATGATCTACCCACTAGAGAAGAGATGATGGGTTAAAGAGTAACTTTTAAAAAGCGGCGAGTTGACTTGAAGACATGCCATGAATCATACGACCTTAAACAGCACTGTGTTTCTATGACATCACAAAGCCGTAAACTTGTTATGGTTATCTGAGATAATCATGACGTCCATGAGAGGGAGACATCAGTGTTGGAAGACAGCAGCAGCAACAATGTTATTTATGAGAAGGAAGATATCAGAGCTGGCTCCTGACACTGCACAAACAACACATACTATAATAATAATAATAATATAAAATGAAATTAAACCCAAAGAATACCAAACTTTATAGATACTAGATACAGTTTTAGACAAATGGACAGAAAGTTCTGATTTCTCTCTTGAGATAAATAATTTAAAGAAAGATAACGCCAGAGAGTTTGTGCAGATTCCAAGTCATCCAGGTAACTCTAAATAAAAGAAATTAGTTACTTCAAGAGCAACTGGGCAAAAATGTCTTCAAGAAACCTACTATGTCTAGTTGAAGTAACTACGTTTTTGGAGCTATGGCGCCAAACCAAGCAAAAAAAGACGATAATCTCCTAGGAAACATGATGCAAGGTGACCTCCCCAAAAATCTTTTGGGACCCACTTAAGGGTTGCAACCCAGTCCTTGGGAAACAATCTTTTAGTACAGGGGTCTCAAGCTTACGGCACATGAGCCAATTGGGTTCCGTGGAACGATATTTTGCAGCCCCCACCTTGATGTGTAAGTTTAATTTATAATATTTTATAGATTTGTTCTCCACATCTTATAGTAAATCCTATAGCCCCACAGTCTCCTTCTGATTCAGTGTTGTATTACACAGAATCTATGGGACAGTGATTTTTTTTTCTTTTGTATTAAACACTGAAAGCTGATGTGGCCTTTTGGTGAAATGATAGCGTGGATGGTGGCCCTCAACCCTATTGAGTTTAAGAGCCCTGGTTTAATATGTACTATATATGCTATTATAATATGTACTGAAGGTTCAGTACCTAGAAGACTGTTGATGGTTCCCAAACTGCTTCTGCAGCAGCACCATGACACCAGAGACAGAACCAATGTTGGACAAAAATATGTTTGTCCAACAGTTTCTAAGCTAAATCTAAATCTAGCTAAACTCCCTTGGAAGTTTCCTTTTACTCAAACACGATAATAGTTTTCATAAGAGATGAAAACTGATAAAAAAAAATAAGTACTGAAAGTAAGACATTGGATAAGTAATGTGACCTAATTCTCTATCTCTATATGCCTCACGAATCATCACCATCTCATGTATATGGGTATTTGCTTTCACTGCAAACTGAGCAAAGACCACAAGTGTTTAAAATTATCACCTTGAGACGTGCAAGACACGTCCTGAAGTCTAGAGTCCAGGGTCTTCGGCAGGCTCTTGTTCTGAGTTTTTAACCGTCGTAAATGTCTGGGTTGTATTACACGATTCCACAAAGTACATCAAGTGCAAACATAAAAGTGTAGTATGCAGCAGTTTTATTTTATGAGTTGCTGATGTGACTGATGTGATGTGTGCCACTGTGCACAAATTTGTTAGGGACAATGATTTGGAGTTATCATATTCAGAAAAATTATATTAATTAAATAGAGTGTTTTATTCATAAAAATAATAGTTAACAATAATAATAAGTGCAGTATATTCAGTTGTGCAGTATATACAGTTGATATAAGGCGTCTACAGGCCCTTGTTCACAGCCAGGTTTTTGTGATATAAAGAAAAGACATAAGCATAAATTGTTTTAAAACGTTTTCCACTTTTACAAACTGAAATCTTCAGAGAAAATAAAATAATAAAACCCTAAAATGACCTGGATTTTACAACTCCTCTTGATAACAGTGTTTTGATAAGAATTTGAATTTCGGGCTACTCCTCAGTAAACACTGTGTTCCAAATAATTATGTAAAAAGTGTTCAACAGTGGTATGGTAAGATTTTTTATTTGTCAGTTTAAACTGAATGGTAATGTGTATCATGGCTCTGTATATCACTGAAACCAATTGAAGACACCTGTGCTAATTAGTTTGGAAGGTGATTGGAATTAAATGGGAGACTACTAAAGAAGGTTGTTCCACATAATTAAGCAGGCTACCATTTTCAACCAAGATGGGCAAGAAGAAGGACCTTTTGGCAGCTGAAAAAGAAAAAAAACGAACAAATAGCAAGAAACAGCAACAAATAGTTCAATGTTTGGGTAAAGCAGAGCTTTTCAAAGTGTGGGGCGTGATGCTGAGGGGAACATGACTTTTTTTCCGCCAAACTACAATAAAGTCTAATTGCACATCCTTGTAAGTTGAACTATATCTCTCTTTTTGTTTTCTTTATGTTAACAAGGATATGATGTTATGCAGAGGTGTACCCATAACTATTTGATAGACAAATGCTATTATTTATAGTTGTGGCGGAGAGTGGGTGGTGGGGATGGGGTGTGCAAATTGTTTTCTTCTAGCTAGGGGGGGCGTAACAGAAAATAATTGAGAAGCACTGCGGTAAAGGAATTACGACAATCAAAATTGCCCAGAAACGTCATCGTGATCATCGCACTATCGAGAAGTATGTAGCTAATTCAGATCACCTACGGGTACGTGTTGATAAGGAAAAATCCAGGACTCTTTCCAACAAGCAAATATGTCTGATCAAAAGAGCAGCTGTAAAAATGCCCCATCACAGCAGCAGACAAGTTTTTGAAGCTGCTGGTGCCTCCAACGTGCCCCGGACAACAAGATGCAGGGTCCTCCAGGGGTTTGTAGTGGTGCGTAAGCCATCGTATTGACCTCCACTATCCACTGAACACAAGCAGAAAAGGTTCCAGTGGGCCAGGCAATACCTGAAGACTGACTTCAAAATTGTTCTGTTCACTGATGAATATCGTGCAACCGTCGATGGTTCAGATGGATAGAGTAGTGGAAGGTTGGCTGACGGCCACCCCATGCAAACAAGGCTATGGCGTGGATCCCTGAAGGTGTGAAGATGACATCCACAACGAATGTGGAGTTCCTCAAAGAACACTTTTTGCCATGGTTCAAAAAGAAGACTCGAGCTTTTCAGCTTTTCACCATGCCATGCTGCAAAGAATACATCTGCATCTCTGACTGCAATGGACATCAAAGGAGATAAGGGGACGTATGGTCAGATGCGATGTTTTGATTTAAATAGTGCTTATAAGTTATACACAGAACCATTTTTTGTTCTTTATGGTAATAAAGAACAAAAAAGTGGAAACGCAATAGTGTGTATCAATTTGGAACATACATTTTGGGTGCAGTTGTGATTTTTCTTTTTTTAATGTACTATTATCATTGGGAAATTCATTCAAAAACATTTCAATTGTACTCTAATGGTGGGTGACTGGAAAATCATGATGACTGCCATTCATATAGATAATTTTGGAAAATCTGAGAAAATGTGCATAATTTGCATAATTATTTGGAATACAGTGTATATATATATATATATATATATATATATATATTTTGTATCATCTGTCTCTAAATGTGCATAATTTGCATAATTATTTGGAATACAGTGTATATATATATATATATATATATATATATATATATTGGATATCATCTGTCACTGCAGAATGTAATTCCACTGGAGTTAACAACCTGCAAGTCAATATTTCTATGTCTACGACATTTCAGTTCTTTATTTTTTACTATGCTCTTCTCTACTGCTGCTGTGGTAGCTCAGTGAATTTCCACTGTGAAAAGGACAGGGGACTTATCTTATCTCGTAGTTGAGACGAGGTAACTTTCAGAAATGCGGAATGTGACATTAACAATTTTATTATGGTTTTCACATCTTGATATATTCTACAAACGTTATTTTCTTAGAAAACACAAACCCCATTTAATAATTGTTCAGATTTTAACAAGTCTAGGGAGGTTTCCAGGAAAGTTAACCATTACACGACTTGACTCATCTCAGTGCATCTCGCTTGGACTAAATGTTTGTCTCTATTGTGTGTTAATAGAAATTTGTCACTTCCTAACCTAATAGGAAAATCCAATAGGTTTCTGAATGGTTAGTTCATTATCAATAATGAACCTTGGTTCATAGGCTTAATATTATCTCACTCTTGACAGCAGTAGATCATGTGCAGTAGTTTTGATTAAAATTAGCAAATAATCAAGCAAATGCATTAAGGAATACGATATATAATACATTTCCTGTTTAGAAAGTTAAACTTACTTTTTTGATAATTGAAATATTAATAATGAACCAATTCGTGTTCTTTATTATATGGTTTAGATAGATAATTTATTTCATTATACAGAGTATTATTTAGGATATTATGGTTTGGTTATTTGTTTAAATCACACAATTATTGGGCTTTAGTTCTTTAATGATGTTGAAGGAGTCAGATGTTTGGCAATTTTTTTTTATATAATTTTAATGATTTAATGATGGATTTAATGAGAAAGTCATAATTTCACTATTGTCTTCATGCTTCCATTTGATGATGATTCACACATGAAATAATAAAGATAATAGAAGTTGACTGGTTGATGTTTTTATACTTCTGTATTTACCCTGCTGAGTTGTGTTGTGAAGACCAAGTTTATGCTATAAATAATTTTTTTTTTTTTTCCTGCTCAAGGTTCCAGTTATAAAATTAATCTCTAATTAATCTTCTACCAGCAATACCAAAGCAATGACGGTGATATAAAATACATGTACAGAGTTTGTGTTCTACCTAATCTGCCTCGCGTGTAGATAAAGTTAAAAGATCATAAAATGTGTGTCAGTTTGCAGCGGCCTCAGTGTAACTTGCATGTAGGAAACAGTCAACATCTCTCCGCTTTATCACTGTAACCATGAGAATGGTGGTTCCTAACCCAGGGCTGGAAAGCCGGATCTTGAATTATGAGGATCTGGAAAAGGCGGACAAGGAGGAGGCCAGTGACAGACCACAGTGGGCTAACAAATCCGAGTACATCCTGACCTGTGTGGGCTTCTGTATTGGTATCGGCACCGTTTGGCGATTCCCATATTTATGTCAGAGTCATGGAGGAGGTGAGCGACACCAAATATTATTATGTTCTGTTTTCCATCACAATTGACCTTAATATATGTTATTTCACCTCTACACAATTACACAATATTTATCTTTTAAGCATTAATGTCTCGTCCTATTTTCACAGACCGGTCTTTATGTTGTGGCAGATAAATACCCCTTAATTAAAATGAAATTTCCGGTGTTCTGAAATATTTTCCTACCTATAAAATCTTCCAACCCGAACTGACGGTGCATGGGCTCAACAAAGATTTCTCAGTTTCACACAGCCTATAACTTTCTGCTACCAGACCGGTATAAAAAGTTAGAATCTTGTACCAATGACTCACTGCGTCATTTTGAGTTTATAGCTGTTGTCTTCACTGAGAAAATATTTTCTTATCAAATAGAGCTGCATTATTTTTATGTAAGTAATAGCCAGATGGGCCCAAAAAGAAATTATTCCTCTGTGGCCCGGCACCTATTCACCCACAGAACGGTACTTGTCCACGGCCGAGTGCTTGTGGAGCACTGCTATATATTACTATATATTATTTCGTTTTTGGAGAATAAAACTTTAACAAATTGGAACTACAGTAATTAAATTGGAAAAAAATAAAAGATGCATTTGGGAAATTACCTCAGAGAAATGAATAAAGGGGTAAATTTAACAATAAAATAAGTACATGTACATTGTGTAGCAAAGAAATTAGAAAGCACTGTTGTCGAAATGATGAAACGAAAATCGTTAGCAAGTTAAAACGTAAGGTAATTTAGGTGGCAGTTGTGCAGACTGCTGCCCCTTGAAACAGTATCGGATAAGCGGGTGAAGATGGATGAAAGGATGTACAGTACCTGGTTGCGGTCTTCAGTTTGTTTGTTTTTGCCCGTCACAATCCACAGTTAACAATAGATAACTGTTGCTAACTTCTAACAACATGGTTTAACAAAGTTTGAAAGTCACATGTATTTATGATTCTGTCGTATAATCCAAGCATTTATTGATTAAACTCATCAACTCTACACAGAGGTTAAACCTGCCTGCATTGTTGGCAACGTGTAGGCAGACTATAAAAAAACATGAAGATGCAGCGTAATGAGCAGCATCAAAGGTCATTTAAGATTCCCATGGTATGGTACAATATAATTTTACTATTTGCAATTCTAATGACCAAAGTAAGCTAATTATTTACAGTTTTCAGTGTCATCAAAGCGGGAATCTAAACTATCAATAAGGAAATCACGGACACTGCAGGGAAAAAGAAAAAATTATAACCGCAATGTAACCGCTTATATAATTTGGACAAGTTTGGCAGGCCAGATTCTAAAGCAACACGGGCCACATATGGTCCTCGGGAATTAGGTTGTCTGCCCTAAAGCAAAGGATATAATTTTTTTTTAGGTGCGTTTTTGATTCCGTATTTCATTCTGCTGGTTCTGGAGGGAATGCCTCTCCTGCTGCTAGAGTTTGCCATCGGTCAGCGTCTGAGGAAAGGCAGCGTGGAAGTCTGGAGGTCCATTAGCCCCTATCTCAACGGCATTGGCAAGTTCAGCAAATCAATTTCCTTGGCATCCTGATTCTAGATTATCATTAAAGGTTCATTACAATTGAACCCTATGTCACCTCAGGTATAGCCTCCATGCTGGTGTCCTTTATGATTGGACTCTACTACAACACCTTAATAGCCTGGATCATGTGGTATTTCTTCAACTCCTTCCAAAGCCCACTGCCTTGGGCTCAGTGTCCTCTGAATGACAATGGCACAGGTATGACAGACCTACAGCAGCTGAAGAGACATCACTGTCTACTGATGGTCAAAACAAACCTTTTTTTTTAATTATTAAATATGTACACAGGATACGTATCCGAGTGCCAACGGAGTTCAACTGTTGATTACTATTATTACCGAGTGACCCTGAACACAACAGCCTCTATAGCAGAACACGGAGAAATCCACTGGCCCATGGTGGTCTGCCTGGTGGCTGCCTGGGCCATTATCTGCCTCTGCTACATACGTGGAATTGGCACTTCAGGAAAGGTTTGTGAAGCAGCTGATATTTCACATGGATTTGGGCGGTGGTGGCCTGGTGGTTAAGGAACCAGACTTGGGTCCTGAGGGTTCCAGGCTGGAATCCACCAGCTGCCAGGTTACCACTGAGGTGCATTGAGCATGGCACTGTCCTCACTTCTCCGGAGCTCAAAACTGCCCAGCATTCACTTTGGAGATAAGTTTAATGCAGAGGTCACATTTTCTTGTGTACAGTGGTATGTATCACAATGTCACAATAATGAGGAGTTTCCTTTCCTTCATAACTTCAGGCAGTCTATGTTACTTCCATCCTGCCCTACATAGTGCTGGCCATCTTCCTGGTGAGAGGACTGACTCTGAAAGGAGCCCTGAATGGAGTGGAATTTCTCTTCACGCCAGATGTATGTTTTTAAACTCATTTTCCTTTCTCTTTTAAGGAAAAAAAAGATGTAATCCTCATATGTGCAGGTGAACGAGCTGGTGAAACCAACAACCTGGTTGGATGCAGGTGCCCAGGTCTTTTATGCATTCAGCATAGCATGGGGAGGCCTCATCTCTTTCTCCAGCTACAACCCTGTTCAGTAAGAAATACAAAGAATTTAAAAATTACTACGTTTGTAGCAGATATTAATGTATCCTGATTATTTCACATTTTCTTGTTTCTTTTCAAGCAACAACTGCATGAAAGATGCCGTGGTGTTGACTGCAATAACAGGCTTGACAGCCATCTATGTTGCCACGGTCACCTACACCATCATTGGTTTCAGGGCTACTGAGAAATTTGATAGCTGTATTGGAGAGTGAGTACCTTCTATCAGTGAGTCATGATAACATTTTTTTCAAATACAATCTCAAGTCTCAATCTCGACTCTTTAAAAACCTTTTTAGTTTTAATAGTATGTTTCTAAACTTAGGGCCTGAGCACTGACGAAACATCAATTTCAATTGGATAAAAATAAGAATAGATAGAAAGAGGTATGGACGACAGAAGGTAGGCATTTAGGTATGTAGGCAGATAGACTGAGAGGTAGGTAGGCAAAGACAGACAGCTAGATATACAGTAGATAGGTAGATAGATAGCTAGATAGCTAGACAAATGGACGCACAGACGGACGCAGAGACAGAAAGTTAGACTTGTTCAGGACCCCATGAGGTACTACATATTTTGAAACTGCTCAGGCCCATTAAGTGCTCTTTGGGACATGTTACCAAGATATAACCAAGCGAGGACGGCAAAGACAGAATCATACCACACAGGATTTTCTTTACAGCAAATGAATGTGAAGCAATTAACTTCTCACTGGCACTGAATTACAGGATCAATCAATACTCGACACCTGCAAAGTAAAAAAAAAAACTCTTTATAAGTGTGACCCTAAAGTCCAGTGGGCAGCTCCCAGATTATAGGGTAAGGAGATTAAGAATTTGTTTGAAGCATTACTGTATCTATATGATTACTCTAATCATATATGACTGACGACATATTAGTGATTCCCATATATGTGTTTGTATATGCTTTTGTTTTACAAATCAGCTGTTGTTTATCACTGAGGGGAATATTATGGCGTCAGGTAACTGTGATGGATCCAAATGACTCAGTCATTACTCTAATGCCAGGTTCTGACCAGGAGTGTACTTTCGTTTCAGGAACATCCAGATATTATTGAATGCGTTTGATCTGTCTGAAAAAGCCATCACCACCAGCAACTATGAGTCAGCGTTCAATCACCTCAACTCCACCCAGTTCGATGTAGTTCAGAGACTAGACATCCAAACATGTGACTTGCAGAAATTTCTCAGTGAGGTACAAACATTGTAGTAAATGGATTTCAATGCTGTTGCCTTCTGTCAGCAGTCATTTTATTGTTTCCTCTTTTTAGGGGGTTGAAGGAACCGGTCTGGCCTTTGTTGTATTTACAGAGGCCATCACTAAAATGCCTGGTTCCCCAATTTGGTCCGTTCTCTTTTTCCTCATGCTAATGTGCTTGGGCATCTCTACTCTGTTTGGCAACATAGAAGGAGTGGTAGTCCCCTTAAAAGACCTAGGAATTGTTCCCCAAAGTTGGCCGCAAGAAGCTATCACTGGTATTCCCAGTTGTTTAGTTACATTTAATACAAATTTCATTATATTTTTTCCTTCTAATGTGTGCGTTGTGTTTTACAGGAGTGACTTGCTTTGTGTCCTTCATTGTGTCCTTGCTGTTTGCGCAGCAGTCAGGGTTTTACTGGGTGACTCTCTTTGACAACTTTGCTGGATCTGTCCCTCTGCTGACCATTGGGTTTATTGAGTTAATATCAGTTGTGTACATTTATGGCATTGACAGGTGAGTAAATCAGAACAAATTATACTCCATACTGTAGGAGAATCCTCTATTTTACATTAATGATAATTTAATATTATAATTACATATATTTATATTTAATATATTTATAAATCATAATTTATTTCAGGCGGTTAAATGATATCAGTTTAAAAGGCTTTATGAAAGATTCAGAATCAACTAAGACACCTGAGCCATGATGGGTCCTAAAATGTCACAGGTCAGTCGGGTTATGGGCAGAAAGATGGCGCGTTAAGACAAATGATGTGTAAAAGTCATGCAGAAAAACTGAAATGCTAAAACTTTACTACGTCTTTTAGTGTGGAAATGCAAGGAATGCAGTGGAAATGTAGAGGTATAATAAAAGTAAATTTCAAAATTCAAATTCAAGATTCCAATGCCACATCTGGGCCGCATCTGGGTCAAGAGCCTTGATTTGTCCATGACTAGTCCATGAGCAGAAAACCAACATTAAATTTTCTTTTCTTCATTTTCTCGCATTGCTGTGAGAAAGCTTAGCGAGAGGTTTACAGTGTTTTAAAAAAACTCTCATGTCTCAGGTTCTGTGAAGATCTGGAGTTTATGATTGGCTACAAACCATCAATCTTCTGGCGGATTTCATGGAGATTTATTAGCCCGTTAATCATCCTGGTTATCTTAGTTTTCTACATGGTGGTCCAAAGTCAAGAAGAACTCACACATTTAGTCTGGGATCCCAATTCTGTAAGTTAAAAGACCATCCTACCTTGACCTCAGTGATTTGTTATCGATTCTAGGAAGAATATTTTTCACCAACAAATACTAAACACCCTGTTTTATGGTTTACAGGAAGCGTTTCCTTATCTGGCATCCGTACCGTACCCTTCCTGGGTCAACGCTGTTATATTTGTCCTGGCAGGAATACCCAGTCTGGTGGTGCCCTTATATGCAATATGTAGGCTAGCTGTTGTTTACTGCAAGAAAAAACTTTGACAAATCTAACAGTTTCTAGCAGTGATTAGGGATTTCTGACTTTACTTTACTTATTGTCTCCTATAGTGTTACACAAAACTTCTTCCTGTTCACATCTACTATCTACTTATATTCTAGCAATGCCACCACAGTCTGTTTATTTTCACATTAAAAGCCGGCAGCTCTGTCCCATTTAGGGTAGAGGTCTACAACTTGTGATTCTTCACACATGTGGGTTGACATTTCCTATTTGAATGGACAATAAACAACCGACCAACATACGTCGTCAGTCTTAATAATCAGATAGCAGTTCAACAAGTAATATGTGGCATTTTTAATAAAGTTTCAGCCAATCTTACATGTCACTATTAATGTTCTGTTATTGCCCAAAAAACCCTGGACTGAAACTTTTATTTATCGTTAATATGGGAATGTTATATAATATACAGTAATATACAGTTACAAAAGCTATCATACTGCATTATAGACCTCACATAAAACCATAGAACAGTTGTGACAATATTGATAGATACAACCTTTTTACAAGTGTAAAAATACTGGCTGTTCCAGTATTAAAGGTTGTAAATCCCCTTCTCTGGGGCAGCTATAACCTGAACTCCCTTACGATTTTTTTAAACTCTCCTACTGTGACTCTCACTATCTGTTCTGAAATGGTGTCAAAATCTGAATATCTCCATTGTTATATCCAGTACCTTTCAAATATCAACTGTGATTTTTCCGCTGGACAACAGAACAATGATGAGACATGTAAAAGCTTTTGTAAATGTATGTTTTTTGTCGATACTAGTTGGTCCTCATTGTGTTTATTAAACATGTGACAATATTTGAATACATTTTCTTTGCCTTCATTCCAAATTGTACAATGAGGATATCAGATCTATGCAGAAGCATTATGGCACCAACAGATGGCAGAAACCTACAAAAGATTGCAGCTTCATAAACTGCCATCTATCTTTGTTCTTCTACAAGGCATGACAAATCTAGCTGGTATTTGGTTAACAAATAAAGCTGAAGTACTGGGAATACTTGCACAAGTACAGACTGCTCAGGTGAACTGTATGTAACACAATGCCGCACAATATTTTGTGTACAGCACAAAAAAACAGAACATTTGACGTGATTTAACTAGCATTTGTAAGGATTTCGGATTAGACTTTCATTTAAGTGATGTCTGACATCAGCATTTCTTGTAGTATATTTAGGAATAGTTGTTTCTTCCATTGTTTCTAAAATAAGGACAAACTGGGTTTTACCAAACGTGCCCTCAGAATTGTTTAACTTTATTACCCTCAATCTAGCTACTCTTAAAACACCACAAATCTCCTTTTACACTCTTATTTTTCATTAGATAATGACAATCTGATCACACATTGCCTAGGCTTAATTTTTTCTACTTTTTATGAAACCACAGATAGGGTATTGATTGATATCGGAAAATTGTGATTACACAATAACAGCAAAAATGGATGTATTATAAAAGTTATTATTGGTCATTGACTCTTCCCATTTCCACACTACATCGGTATAAGTTTGTATAGAACTGAGAAATATTTTTTCTGTGCACTGAGTGTGAATAACTGACGTCAGTCTAAATAGGGGCAGTTGGTGGCCTAGTGGTTAAGGGAGTGGACTTGGGTCTGCAAGACTCCCGGTTCAAATCCCCCTACTGCCAAATTAATGTTGAGGTGTCTTGAGCATGGTCCCCACACACTGCTCCCCTGGTTGAATGCAAAGGCACAATTTCCCGAAGGATACTCCCATAGTAGTTACTCTTTAAACACATCCCTAAACTTTTTCAAAGTCTTCTCTTTCCCCCATCAAAGGCCTTGAAAAGATATGTTTCAGATATGTAAAAGATATGTAACAGTGACCGTGTTTGTGGCTAGGCTTTGTACCAGATTTTTTTCTAATTGTTCAGTTGTGAACAGGAATGGTGTTTTAACATTACTGGTTTTTGGCTCGAAAAATAAAATAAATGTTCCTCAAATTGTTAAACTCATTCCTGGAAAGATTAATTACATTCCTTGTCAGCTGTTTAACAAGTCTAATAACAAAAAGTACATGTAGATGTACTTTTAGTTATTTGGCCTATGACCGGGTTCCTTTCAAATATCAACTGTGATTTTTCCGCTGGACAACAGAACAATGATGAGACATGTAAAAGCTTTTGTAAATGTATGTTTTTTGTCAGATGTGTATAAGAGACAGATTTAATACAAATTTCATTATATTTTTTCCTTCTAATGTGTGCGTTGTGTAGGAGTGGCTGAGAAGTATGTTAGACTGGTGCAGGATATGTATGTGAACAGCACAACGGTAGTGAGGTGTGCTGTTGGAAGGACAAAGGACTTTAAGGTGGAGGTGGGACTTCATCAAGGATTTGCCCTGAGCCCCTTTTTGTTTGCTCTGGTGATGGACAGATTGACAGATGAGGTCAGACGGGAGTCTCCATGGACAATGATGTTTGCAGATGATATTGTGATCTGCAGTGAGAGCCGGCAACAGCTTTAAGAGAAACTAGAGAGGTGGAGGTTTGCACTGGAGCTAGACCGAGTACATGTGTGTGAATGAAAAGGGGAACAGTGGAGTGGTGAGGTTACAAGGACCAGAGGTGGAGAAGGTGGAGGAGTTCAGATACTTAGGCTCAACTTTTCAGAGCAGTGGAGACAGTGGAAGAGAGGTGAAGAATAGTGATCTGTGATAGAAGGGTGTCAGCTAAGGTGAAGGGAAAGGTTTACAGGACAGTTGTGAGACCAGCCATGATGTATGGAGACACTAGGACTAGGTAGAAGACAAGAGGGAGAGCTGGAGGTGGCAGAGTTAAAGATTCTGAAATTCTCTTTGGGGGTGACAAGGATGGACAGGATCAGGAATGAGGTGATCAGGGGGACAACACAGACGGGAAGGTTTGGAGAAAAAGCTAGCGAAGCCGACTGAGATGGTGTGGAAATGTTCAGAGGAGGAACAGTCATTATATTGGGAGAAGAATGCTAGACATGGAGCTACCAGGTAAGAGACGAAGAGGAAGGCCAAAGAGAAGATTTATGGAGGCAGTGAGGGAGGACATGGAGGTGGTTGGAGTTGGAGTTGAGGATGCGGAGGACAGAGTGAGATGGAAATTGTTGACTCGCTGTGGCAACCCCTGAAAAATGGGAAAAGCCGAAAGGAAAAGAAGAAGATAAGTATTCACAGCGTTTACCATGAAGCTCAAATAAAGTCATGCATTCTGTTTCCACTGACCATCCTTGAGATGTTTCTACAGCTTAATTGAAGTCCACCTGTGGTAAATTTGGAAACGCAGGTCCCGCAGTTGACAATGCATGTCAGAGCACAAACCAAGCATGAAGTCAAAGGAACTGTCTCTGGACCTCCGAGATAGGATTGTCTCAAGGCACAAATCTGGGGAAGGGTACAGAAAAATTTCCACTGCTATAGAGGTCCTTATGAGCACAGTGACCTCCATCACCGGTAAGTGTAAGAAGTTTGGAAGCACCAGGACTCTTCCTAGAGATGGCCAGCCATCAAAACTAAGCCATCGGGGGAGAAAGGCCTTCCTCAGGGAGGTGACTAAGAACCCAATGGTCACTTTGTCAGAGCTCCAGCATTCCTCTGTGGTTAGAAGAGAGCCTTCCAGAAGGACAACCATCTCTGCAGCACTCCACCGATCAGGCCTGTATGGTAGAGTAGCCAGACTGAATCCACTCCTGAGTAAAATTCACATGTAGTGTTGGAGTTGGATGGCATGGAGTTTGACAAAAGACACCTTAAGGACTCTCAGACCATGAGAAACAAAATTCTCTGGTCTGATTGAACAAAGATTGAACACTTTGGTGTGAATGCCAGGCATCATGTTTGGAGGAAACCAGGCACCGCTCATCACCAGGCCAATACATCCCTACAGTGAAGCATGGTGATGGCAGCATCATGCTGTGGGGATGTTTTTCAGCGGCAGGAAATGGGAGACTAATCAGGATAGAAGGAAAGATGAATGCAGCAATGTACAGAGACATCCTGAATGAAAACCTTGCTCCAGAGCGCTCTTGACCTCAGACTGGGCAGACGGTTCATCTTTCAGCAGGACGACCCGAAGCACACAGCCAAAATCACAAGGGAGTGGCTTCTCTGTGAATGTCCTTTGTGGCCCAGCCAGAGTCCAGACTTGAATCCAATTGAGCATCTCTGGAGAGAAGATGGCTGTGCATTGACGCTTCCCATCCAACTTGATGGAGCTTGAGAAGTGCAGCAACTTGTGGCATCATATTCAGAAAGACTTTAGGCTGTAATTGCTGCCAAAGATTCATCAACAAAGTATTGAGCGAAGGTTGTGAATACTTATGTACACATGCTTTCCTTTTTTTATTATTATTATTTTTAATACATTTGCAAAACTAATCTAAAACTTTTTTCACATTGTCATTATGGGGTGTCTTGTGTAGAATTTTGAGGAAATAAATTAATTTAATACATTTTAGAATAAAGCTGTAACATAATAAAATAAGGAAAAAGTGAAGCGCTGTGAATACTTTCCGGATGCACTGTATATAAGCATATAAAATTTATGTGTGTGCATCTTTATCCATTAACAATATTTAATGTCAACAAGCCAAGGGTGGGCGGTAGTGAGTCCTCAGCCGCAGCAGTGAGAGCAGAAGCTGATGCTGCACTCGGCGCAGGTTGACCTAATATTTATATTCAGGCCTCTCCCTATATTAGTAGGACCCGGAACCACTGGTGGGAAAGTTGGACTGACGGTCAGGAACGCAGGAACGATGCATCAAAAAAAAAATTAAGCCAACACCGGCTGAAAACGTAACAACTTTAACCGTGATCATACCGGTATGGAGGGTTAAAGAACCTACGGTAGTTTTAGGGCCCCATCATTAACATGGGCAAATCTATTGATATCGTATCTAAAACTAAAACATTTCCCATATTGATAGACTACAATATTGACCTCTTATAGTTGCCTTTGAGATGTGACAGTAGTTGGTAGTCAGTCCTCTCTATATAGTCTGATGGTCCACCCACTCTCTCAATTTAGTCAGTGAATGTCACAGTAAGTAAACCTCATCAGGTCATTGTAGGCTACCATAGACTAGACTAGGTGACCAATGACTATGATTGTTGGCAATACAGGATTCTTTCTTTCTGTTTCTGTTCTGGAACAATATAATTATAATGTTTCTGGTTACGTTTCTGTTTTTTAAGCAAAAAACCAAAGGCTTTCAATTTTCGTCCCTTGAACTGGTACGAGACCTTGGTGTGTGGTATTTCAATTTCTGTCCAAAAATATGTTTTATTTCATTTAAAATTAAAATGTATTTTTTATTTAAGTTAGGCAGAGTATGGTGCGGAACCTAAGTGCTGGTCTGGGGGAGACATGGGCAAACTAATCATATAAACCCTAAAGATAAAAAGGCTAAAAGCATTTTAGCCTTTACCAATGATTTTTACACACATTTGAGTTTACACAAATGCTCATTCTATCTGCTCCTGAGTGAAATGCCAGTACTCATTGTGGCCCTGGAGTCAATAAAAAATATTTGCCCACACCTGGTCTAGGGTTAATAAGTCCTGTAGCAACAAATAATTTATGATATTTATAGTTTTTTCATTCCACTTATAATCTCAGACTTTTGTCAATTATTGTACATTTTATTGACTTCAATAAAAAGTTATTCATTAATGATAGTAAACGAACACTCCTTTTACACAAAACACTAGATCTTTCACTTTTATACTGTATTTCTCAGTCTCTTTTTTTTAAGACCCTCTCATAATAACTCAATCCATAAAGCCTGTATGCCTGACTCAAGGTTCAATCTGATTGGACACTGAAGTGCCAGCCCACTTGCAGTGAAACAGCTCACTAGTAGACAGGCCAAACATCACTAAGGACTAATTCTCTCAGAGCTTCTGAAACACTAAGCTAGAATTAAAGAGAACATTTCTGTCTTCATGAAAACACACTATCTTCGTGAGCCATTTGCAAAAACAATTGTAATTCCGTGTAGCAAAACGTGGGTTGTGACCAGTCGTGTTATCTGATAAGCATGAGTTCTACAAAAGAAGAAGAAAGACCTAAATGGGATAACAAGGCGCAGTACCTTCTGACCTGCATAGGATTTGCTGTTGGAATTGGGAATGTCTGGCGTTTTCCGTTCCTTTGCCAAATTTACGGAGGAGGTAAGAGTGTTTCTATGTCTTACGCACCTGTTTTTCCACTTTAGTTGTTCATTAGCAAATTGATCATTTTGGGGTTTGGGGATCCTTATCTTTGTGCTATTGATCACGCAGAGCTCTTTCCCTCACACATTCCTCTTTTTTTCTCATGGCTCTTTGAGAAACATCCTGAATGCTGTGTCGGCACAATGGCAAAAGTGATGATGGTAAACCTAACTAAACAGCTGAAACCTTTACAAATGTCACGAGACTATCAGTACCAAGCAAACAGTCTGTCTAGATCAGTCCAAAAAAACAAACTGTACTTTCTGTTAGTCTTGCCTTGGACCAATAGTAAAGTAAGAGGTTTACAGTTTAACTCAGTGTCATCATTCAATAAATGTAACTCAAATGCATCATATACCTGCATCATACTGTTTGGATAAGATAACTCCTTTTTAGAGCTATCAGCATAATTACTTGATATTGATACGACTGACGTATCGATTGATATGATTGACGTAAAATTGGACAATTTTGGCAAAAATTAATATCGGACATCCCTACTTCAAGTTTTCCAGCCTCAATATTCATTTTGCTCTCAGGTGCTTTCCTCATCCCCTACCTGATTGCTCTGGTATTCCAAGGCCTGCCCCTGCTTTACCTGGAGCTGGCTATAGGCCAGAGGCTACGCAAGGGGAGCATCGGTGCCTGGAACTGCATCTCACCGTTTTTAGGTGGCATTGGTAGGTAAAATAGTGAAATAAAAAAAGATTGAGAGAAATTAAATTTAAAAAAGACTGACTGAAAATGTCTCTTCATGGTTGACAGAAGGTATTAGATGCCCTCTCTATATTAGCCATATTCCAGTTATTTGGGAAGTGATAATGCAATGTCTTAGCTGGAAATGTATCTAAGTCGGAAGACAAGACTATGCCTTAAACCGGTATAGGAATCAGTGCAACTGTAGTATTTTTAATTGTTTGATAAAAACACAGTGTCAATTACCTATAATTGCCTTAATATTGAAATACAAAGTTTTTTCGCAGGCATTGCTTCCATGATAGTATCATTCCTGGTGAGCATTTTCTACAACACCCTCCTCGCCTGGGTGCTGTGGTACTTCTTTAACTCCTTCCAAGAACCACTTCCATGGAGCAGCTGTCCCCTAAATGTCAACAGCACAGGTAACTCCAACCATTAATAACCCTAAACATTCGCAACCATTGTAGGTAGTCATTGACCATTATTGTACAAGGTTGTGTAGGAAACACAATGCAAAACCATCCCCCAAAAACAAATGGCATTTGGGAAACAATTGGTTAAACACTCAGCTGCGACAGACACTATTGAATCACAGCTGTTTTTTTGAGCCAAGATGGAAAATGCAACAATTGCATTGACATGAATTTTACATACAAATGTTAAAATGTGCCCTGTGTTAACTTGTGTTAAATTAGACTGTGCCTAAAAGCTGCTACTATTGTCTTATAACTCATATAACATTCAAGTAATTCTTTTTTTAAGTGTTTTTATCTTGTCGGTGATATGATCACTTACTAGCAATGGCAAACCATTCTTTGGAAAGTACTTTATAGTTCAATATATTTTTTATAATAGACATTTAACCATTATCTGTTTCTCTGGATGCACTGTTTTATTATTACACGTTTGTACAGTATCCCTAAGACCATATACCTACTGTTAAAGATTATATTAATCCTATGTTTACAAAAGATTAAAATATGCTTGTAACCAAAGTATTCTTCCACACAGGCTACGATATGGAGTGCGAGTTGAGCACGTCAGTGAATTATTTTTGGTACCGTCAAACCCTGAACATCACAAAAGACATTGAGATCAATGGTTCGCTGCAGTGGTGGATTGTGGTATGTCAGGCCACTTCCTGGTGCATTGTTTACATCTGCATCATCAAAGGCATAGAGTCCATGGGAAAGGTTTGTTTTTTGTTTTTTTTTTTTGATTAGGCAATATATTTCAATTCAATCTAATTGACTGTGTGTATGCAGGGAACATCTTTTTTATCCATCACATGTCTTCATTGTTATGCAGGCTGTTTATGTCACAACCACCTTCCCATACCTGGTCTTGACAATCTTTCTGATTCGTGCCCTCACTCTACCTGGAGCCATTGATGGGCTGCTGTACCTATTCACACCTGATGTAAGAGCTGTTATATTTGACTATATCAATTGTGTATAGTACTGTATTTTTCGGAGTATAAGTCACACTTGAAATCCTTTAACTTTGTTCAAAAATTGACAGGAAGCATTATAATCCTTATCAATTCTACTTGTGCTCTATGCATCTATCAATGTGGTTAACCTCCCCATCGGCCTAATTGGTCTACCAACATACCAAACTGCCTATCTACCTATCTATCAGGTCTACCAACACACCAACCTACCAATCAACCTGGTCTAACCACCAATGTATCTGGTCTGTCTGTGCATATCTATCTATCTATCTGTCCATCTATCATGCATCCATGTAACATCCTAACAACCGCCCCTCCCCGCCCCCCCCATCTTTCTCGCTAGTTGGTTACCTATCTACCTTCTCATAAATCTATCTACTTTACTAGGTCATACCTACCTACCTCCTTACCTATCAAGCTACCTACCTATTTACTTTCCTATATACTTACGGTACTTACCTACCTATCTTTTAACATAGCCAGTTGGCTTCCAATGTACCTACTTATCTATCTATCTAGCCCTTTCCTTTAAGACCAAAAAGTGTTTAGCTGTAAGCAACTGGACTTCTTAGTTAAAAACGTTACATCAACCCAAGCCCCTCATCTGAGGAACTTCATCAGTTTCTGGTTGATGTCCTTCTGTTAAAGATGTTTTCCATCATTCTATTCTAGATAATATCTTGAATTTAAAAAATGTCTAGATACAAGATTTTGTAATGTTAATCATCTTTCTCCAAAACGCATACACATAAATGTAAAATACTCTTCTTTTAAGTGGGAGATACTGAAGAACCCCAGGGTGTGGCTGGACGCTGCCACCCAGATCTTTTTTTCTCTATCTGTAGGCTTTGGAGGACTTATTGCTTTCTCCAGCTACAACGTAGAAAAGTGAGTATCTTTAAACACGCACCTAAACAGATCCACCTCTCTACTTATCCTTAATTCTCTTCTGCATTTGTTAGAAACAACGTCGAGAGAGATACCCTAGTGGTTGGAATAATCAACAGCGCCACCTCTCTGTACGCCTCCATATCCATCTTTTCCATTCTGGGATTTAAAGCATTAAACAACTACAACATGTGTTTGACGCAGTATGTAAGCACAGGAACAATACATGATTTCACGTCTTATCTTTGTTTTTGCTTCACATCAGCAATGTTTTGTGCCTTGTCTGCAGGAACATCATATCTCTGACCAACCACTTTGATATTGCTGACCAAAACATTACGTTGGATAACTACTTGGACTGGTTTATGTATTTCAATCAGACTTCACCTTCAGATGTTGCCAGTTTGGACTTGAGGCAGTGTGACCTGAACACATTCCTCGACCAGGTAAGCTATTACATTGTAAAAAAGTTTGGTTTCGTTCACTCCCTGTTTCATGGTAGAGTACAGGGACATTGTGTGCCAGTGAAACATCAGTCAGTTCTAGCTTCCTCATTACTTTCTCTTCTAAATCTCATTCATATCTTACATATAATTACCTAATACACAGAGTGCTTCAGGAACGGGCCTAGCTTTCATTGTATTCACGGAAGCAGTGATAGAGATGCCAGGCTCTCAGGTATGGGCCGTACTCTTCTTCATTATGCTCTTCAGTTTGGGCCTCTCCTCCATGTTTGGCAACATTGGGGGAGTTTTGACACCCATCCATGACCTCAACCTGGTGCCTTCCTGGCTACCTAATGAGCTTGTGACAGGTCAGGATGGAATTTTTTTTATTGGAGAAATGGCCAAATATTTGATTGCTGTATTGTGTTACTGATTTGTCTCCTCCTCTTATCAACAGCTATTGTCTGCCTGATCAGCTTTCTGATAGCGCTTATCTTTGGAATGGGTTCAGGGAACTACTGGGTGGAGGTCTTCAACGGCTATGTGGGCTCTATACCGCTGCTCATTATTGCTTTCATGGAGATAATCGGAGTTGTCTATGTCCGTGGGTTAAAAACGTAATATTTTCTTCCCAGCTTTTTCTACACTGTTAGTCCTCTGCAGTTCTCGGCTTTACATTGCCATTTTTTCATCGCTGTTTTTCTCTGGTTTCTCTGTTGTCAGTTTTAAGGAAGATGTCTTCTACATGACAGGAAAGACACCAAATATATTTTGGATAGCTTGCTGGATGGTAATCAGCCCATTAATGTTATTTGTGGTACTGGTTGCATACGTTGTTGTTCAAGCAGAACAGCACCCTACTTATTCAGCATGGAACCCTGACTATGTAAGTATGTGTGATAATTATCATAAAGTGATAAATAATGATTAGTTATGTTAATGTTGTGGTAAAGTACAGTCACAAATTCTACTATGCAAGAACTCAATAAAGTTATGTTGACCCTGCACCTGTCCCATTTGGTCCAGTGGTAAGGATTCCTGGTTTTTAGGCGGTCCAGGTTCGACTACCGGTATTGGAACAGAATCTTTGCCATAATTTCCTAAAGGATACTTTCTAGGGATTAATACAGTTCTGTCTATCTACCTGGCAGTGGATTAGCAGATAAAGATGTAGAATTAATGAATCATTTATATTATTTATATAATAATAATAATAAAAAAAAACAAGCAAAGAGCAGTGAGAAAGACAGCACAACAGACGGTGAGGACCCTAAACGTCGGCCAGAGATAGATAGATATAGTAACTTATTCATATCTTAGAAATCTTTTGTTTGAGAGCTTGTATCTAGGGGCTCCACTGCAAGGATGTATCACTCCTCAGTGTACTATGTACCATTTCATGTTTACGTTCCCATGTCCCATTAATTTGTTAAGAAATTCTTGTTCCATTATTTCAACGAAACAAATTTCACTCACCAACTAGTTCTGACTGGGTGCAAACAGTCAGTTTTTGTTCAATTTTGCAACATTAACTTCACATAATTTTGAGAAAGAATTGTTTACCTTTTTAAAGCTCTAAGCATGAGGCTATGAGTGATGTAGGTAAAAGAAAAATCATGCAAGTTCTGACTTAAGAAGAAAATCTAGTTAAACTTTATTGTCATTGTACGAATACACTAAATTGCTTACAGGGGCAGGTGGGGGGTTGAAAGGGAGAATACAAGAGCAGAGAGGAGTTACATCTCACTTTAGGTTTTAAGCATTTTTTACCAAGCTTTTTTTGGGGGGAATGTTAAAAAAGCTGACAGATAAAGAGCTATAACTGCAAGTTTTACACTTTATATTTTTTTGGTAAAAATGGCTAATAGGACATGATTTCTAAGTTTGTCCTCTAAGCCAACTTTAGAAAGAACAGGATTTGTTGACAACTTATAGACACATGCTGAAAACAAAAATAACCCACACTTTTGTCATTTCTTTTAGGATAAATTCCCTCAAACTGAAACGAAGCCATATCCAGACTGGGTTTTTGCCATTATAATCCTTCTCTCAGTGGTGCCTGTACTGTCCATTGTTTTCGTCCCTGTGTACAAGCTGATACGATATGGGCGCACTGGGAAGTCGGCACACATTGACCCAAGCCCCTACTGCAACGAGGGATTTGAGATTGAGACACTGGAAACAAGGAACTAGAGTATTTAGAGAAATAACATTTTGAAAATGAGACCTGTTCTAAGCAAAATCAACACTTCCCTACAGTTCCTTCATGATTGATGGTAAATTCACACATCAATCTAGATTAACAATTACACTGCAAAGCCTAAGTATACCACTCCTTTTGAGAGATGTGACATTAAGTATGACTGTGTAAACACTTTGACCCTCCTATTGTAATGAGTAACGATATTATTGCAGACAAATCGACATATAATTTATTTGCAAAGTGATCTTCAGTGTGCTTTTGGTAAATCTAACAAGAAGTGTAAACCAAAGTCCAACGGGAGTAAAGTTATGACTGGTTAAATTAGCTTGTTGACTTTCTGTAATCTGAAATTCCCCGTCAAGACATTTACGATAGAGAGGCAAAAGCCAGTTTCATTTCTGGTCACAGCAGTTGCTGTGGCTTATTAACAGATCAGGAAACAAGGCCGGCTGATTTAAAACAAGTTTGAAAAGAGGGTTAAATACACAGATGTCATCTGTACTCTTTGAAAAATGGATGTCATGAGGTCATAAAACATACCAGGTGCTGAAAAAAATTATGCTGGATTGCAGTCAAATATGCAAGCAGGCGTCTACATCTTAATGGCCAAGAAATCAGCCGGGATTCTTGGTTCAGCAGCCTGTCGAACTCTGGCTAACTTCAAGTCATCAAGACTCTGCTCCAGGCTACGTTTCCCTAGAAGAAAAGACACATCATTGAAAAAGCAGTGTACACAGAGTAAATGTGTCTCAGATGTTAAAAGTAGACAGTTTGAAACCGCAATGACACACCCTATACTTTTCTAAACTATATAGACATTTCTTTCACCAACTGTAATTAAACAGTTTCAAAATTAAGTAAAGCATTTGCGAATCTGTGTCTTTTGCTGTGTTTCAGTTTGGAAGACTGGTGTTCCCCAACCTTTTTTGCACCACCGCTGTTTAAATGTCTCGTACTATTTTCAAGGACCTGTCGTTACATTGTGGCAGATGAATACCCCTTAATAAAATTAATTTCAGGTGTTCTGAAACATTTTCCTACCTATAAAATATAAAACAAAATCTAAACAAGGAATATAAGGTAAGAATCTTGTATAAATGCCATTGTATTGTATTAAGTACTTTTGTAAGTAATAGCCAGATGGGGCTAAAAGGAAATTATTTCTCTGTGGCCCAGCACCTATTCACCCACAGACTGGTACCGGTCCCTGGCCCAATGGTTTGGGACCACTGATTATGACAATATTTATTTCTCCATAAGGATATATAAAGCATCAATGTTCCCGAGACTGCATATGATTGCAATATTTAAGTTAAAATAGCTTTTTTTATTCTATCATATTGAACATACGTTTGTGCAGGTGTGACAGCAGATCCTTGTAAAGAGAACGATGCAATGACAGAACCTTAATGAAGGACAGACTGAAAATGAGTTCCACTGCTTCACGCTGCACAAGCCCAGTCTGGTCTTTAGTGCCTAACACCAATCCTTTTAAAAAGAGATGAGAAAATAAAGAGGAAGAAGAGGGGGAAAAAAATCAGATTTTCTTTTACATAACAATCATCAGAAATCCAGTTAGTTACAGGAAATATTGCCTTTGTTGCTGAGCCTTATTAGATGATTGGCGTAATCAATCAGGTCCTTTATCATTTTCACAAAGTAAACAGGGTTCTTAGCAACTGTCTGACCGAAGGGCAAACTCTGGGCGCACACATGGAACCTTGGGAGAAATATACAGAACAAAAACACGTAAGAGGAAATGGTCACATTTGCATTCTCACAATAAAGGCACGGGTTCAGCTATTGATTGACAATCTAACTTGTGTTTATTTAACACATTCTCACCTTGGCAGGCCTCCCCATTAGGTGAGGCTCAGTGAGCATGCAGTCAAGTGGAATTTCAATGTGCTGCTATAATCAACACAGTACATTCTTTTCTGGTAGGAGTGTTGGTTTGCGATTTGTATTATAATTAATACATTAGCAGTTCTAGCTTTCACCTTGTGAACAAAAGATGATTCCCATACTCACCTGTAGGCATGAAGGAACACCAGCTTATAGATGTTCTTATAAACTGCTGCAACAGAATTGGTCTAAACAATAGAAAACAAGATACAAATTGAAATAACACAACTGGGAAAAAAATGCAGCAGGTTCCAAAACAAACTATAAACTTGAGATTGTAAATTTAATAATAACGGGAGGTGGATATATATGTTTCAACTGGTTTTTATTTTTTGGCATTTTCCACATATGTAAATAGGGCATGAAAATAGTGTTTCCAGTAACATGAAAAAATAATATAGGGTGAATAAAGTGTGAATAACACAAGAGTTCTGTTCTGCACAAGATATCTGTGCCTGTGTTAATGCAAGGTAGGCTGTAAGGCTCCGACATTTTCAAGTTTGACAATATTAAGTTCACACAATAAAGAATAGGTTCGCTTACTGCAAAAAGTTCCAAAAATCCTGTCCGTTCTTTATGGCGAAGGATAATAAAAACCTGTATCTATACAGCGGAATTCTCAACGGCCTTCTAAATCGGGCAGTAATGGCCTGGTGGTTAAGGAACCGGACTGGTTCGAATCCACCAACTGCAAAGTTATTACTGAGGTCCACTGAGCATGGCATCATCCCCTCTCACTGCTCCTCTGGTGCTTAAAGCTTCCCACTGTTCACTTTGGTGATGGGTTAAATACAGAGGAAAATTTTCAATGGCAATGGTTTTGATCACAATGTCACAACGACAGTTAGCTTTTCGTCCTTCCTTCCTAAATGGGTTCTGTACTGTTTAACTGGCGCTTTATACAGTACATATGCTTGAATGGGTTAAAACAAAGATTTATGATAAACCTACTTACGGCCAAAATCAGTTACTTTGAGGGTAACTGAACATAGTTGTTCTCTTGAGAATATTCACCTCTCATTCAGTTCTATCTGACTAAAGGGGAGTTCTGCTATTTAACCTCAAAGAAGCTGCACACCTGTGAAATAAGGTTGTGGATTTGTGATGGACCACCCCCTATTCCAAGCGGGCTGAATGCACAGTCACAAATCTAGAGGTGTTGTATGTTAGAGTGAGTTGTTTTACTCTTTGTGTTGAAACTGGCAACCTTTTTGACTCGAGGGCCTCAATGGAACGGGGGTCGAGTCAAGAGCAGAAACATTTTGCATTAGTTGAACTAAGTTAAATGCTGTGTAAAGTCATGTATTAAACCTAAATGCTAAATTTCGAATGGCCTTTCTAATGTCATCTACTGGGGAACTGCCGGTATTACAAGGCAAAGGCAGAGGTTTAATAATAATACAAATAAATTATTCAATATAGACAAGGCTGGTTAGCCGCATTAAAAAAACTCAACGAGCCACCTCCGGCACCCGGGCCTTAGTTTGCCCATGCCTGCTATAATCTGACCATCAGGGATGGGGCAGAATATTTCAGGAGCTCTGAAGGACACTATAGTGGGATGAAAAGTTGTATTAAAGAAACTTACTACTCCAAGTTCCTTTCAAAGTAACTACCTCCAACACTGAAATATCAAGGGGAATTGGTAATGAAAACTGTACGGTTGCAAATTCTTTGCAAAATTTCTCAGTAACTCAGGTTACCAGAAACACACTATTATTTTATTTCACCTCATTAATATCTGTACATGGCGGTAATGTTTTTATGTTGGAATGGGCTGTAGTAGTTATATCATTATTTATCTCACCTTGAGGTCTAGAAACAATGGATGGCATTTGATTCTGAGTATAGTCATTAGTTTTCTTCTCATCTGTTGTCCAGCTGCGTTGGACGATCCCAAAGTAAGACTGTAACGCATTGACAGGCCAGCATAGCTGTGAACACAACCAATGTTGTTATTAAATAAAGACGAACAGAAGAAATAAATTGCTTTTTATGTTGTACACACAGTGACCTTAAAATACAATAAATGAAAACATGCAGCCTGAGGGTGTTGCATGCATGCAGGCAGGTCATAAACTTATACAGCTGAACATTGCATTGCTGAGCTCTCAGTGTGTTTAGCCTACATAAGGATATTTACAACATGATACAAAGTACATGGGGTCACAGACGTGGCTAACAAGATGTCATAAAGACTGACTAAGCCCAGTAACTTTTCACATAGAAAATAAAAAAGACGCTGTGAGGAATAAATCAACCAGTGTGACTTTTCACCTGCTGTAGTCCTTGTAGGCGTCCAGAGAGCATGTGTCGAGCAGCAGGCCACACCAGGGGAACAGGCAGTGGGCCGGCAGCACACGTATGTCAGAAACAGATGGCTGATCTTCTGGCACATCAAAATTTATCACCACCTTCTGTGGATTGACCACCAGACCGTAGTCTGGAACACCAGCTAGCAAAATCCTAGACACAAAGACAGGTCCCGCAATACGTTAATAGGAAAAAAAACAATCCCCTAAAATACCTTAAAAAAGACAAATCCCTTTAAAGTGTCAAAATATCTGTCCTTCAACTTTTAAATAACTTTTGATTTAGTCCAATAATTTTATTTCGACATCCAAAATACAGGCCCCTTAAACCAGGATATTTTTCGGCCCTACCTTGATGTGAAAGTTGAATTTATAATATTTTATAGATTTGTTATCCACATTTTATGGTAAATCCTATAGTTCTCAAAACCCTGATCCACAGTCTCCTTCTGGTTGCGTGTTGTATTACACAGAATCTATGTGAAACTGATTTTTTATTAGATTTTTTTTCTTTGGTATTGAACACTGAAAGCTGCTGCAGCCCTTCGGTGAAATGATATTGTGGGTGGTGGCACTCAACTTATTTGAGTTTGAGACCCCTGCCTTAAATAGTAAATCTCTACATTAATGACATATACTTAATTATTTAAATTAAGTAATACTGCTGCAAAAATAAAGTTTACAGTTAAAGCATCAAGCATCCAGGCCCTTTCACTTTTATGCTGCTATTCAAGCAGTTATTTAAAACTTAAATTCCAACTGTTGTACAAACTTATCTGCTTCATGACTAATAACAGAAGTCATGTCGGCGTCATACTTAAGAAAGTTCTGTGCTTCACACAGGTCCCGTGTGATAAATAGAAAGTCATCCACCAACCGCATGAGACACCTGCAGGAGACGAAGTATAGTTAAAGAAACACCGCCCTCTTTTGACGTATGCGTGTTTCTGCAGTTAAAAAATGACCAAAGCTTAAGAAAAATTGTACCCTTTTGTAGTGATGTTTTTGAAGAGGGCATTCTCCATGTGACCATAACAAAGACAACAAAGCAGACTGGACACAACTGACCCTTGAGGGATTCCTCTGCACTGCCGATACATTCTATGAGGAACAAACATCCTTTTCACACGTAATCGCCATTTTTACTATTTTAATCAAACACAAAATATGTTTTGAGGCAAATTACAGCTACTCATTATAAAAAGCATATTATTAGGAAGATTAAGCTGCTACTTTGCTGCATTATAAACTAAGGTGTCCAGATTGGTTATAACAACATGTTAAAAGTTATACTGAAATGATTATTTCATTCATCTTCATCTGCTTGGTCTTTGCCGGGTCGCAGGGGCAGCTGGCGCCACCCAAATCACATTGCACTGTTTTGTGAGCCTTCCTGTGGATCGTGAGCCCACAAGAAGTTATGTGGGTGGGGATGGTGCTATGCTCATAGCACTACAGTGGCAACCTGGCAGCTGGTGGATTTGAACCTGAAGTCCTCCAGACCTAAGTCCGCTTCCTTAACCACTAGGTTATCACTGCCGGCTACTTTAACGATCAGTTTGAGAAATTATTTTGTTAATAGCCGCATTTGTTTTTACCACTGATAACAAGCTGCCCCTGACAAGCACCAACCTTGTGGTTTCTCTGGGAATGGAAACCAGGAGGGAGACATGCTAACTGCTTCACTATGGAACCAACTTAACACCTCATCAGTGTTTCCCAAACTTTTTTTTCTGGGGACCCGTATTTTAAAAGTCAGGAACCTCCGTGGCCCAAGTAAATAAACATTAGTGGCAAATCATTGATCATTATCATAGCGATATCTGCAAAAATTTTATTTATTTATATTTAATTATTATTAGTAATTAAACCAGCAAAAGTGACAGTGAAATCCCAGGAAACATGATGCAAGACAAAGACAAAAATGCAACTCTTTTAAACAATGATTTAGACAATAGTTTTAAAATTTTGTCAGCAGTGTTGTCCAAGTGGTTTATGATCTGTGGGTTTACCACCCATAGGAAAGCTCACAGTCACCAACAACTAAGAGGATGAAGATAAATGAATCAATTCAAGATTTTCAGGTGTCTTTGATTATTGTCAAAACAATGTGTAAATACAAAAGTGTTTCATGCTTACTTTCTCCCAAACTGAACAACAATGCCCTTGAGCATTTGGACAAGAAACTGGTGCGCAAGTTTTGCCTGCAGATCTGACTTAAGGTTCTAAGACAATAAGAGATGTAATAAACAATAAGGAAGGAATGCCACCACATCATGCAATCTAACAGAATTCAGAGAACACTACCTGCTCCACCAATATTGCATGATGTATTTTGCCGATTTTTTGCTGCAAAGTCACAAACCCTTTCATGGTCGTGGACCCCCTCAATTCTGTGGCCAAACTGACCTGTATGGACACAAATAAAGAAAACTTCAGACAAATCAACAACAACAACACACAACACAACAACAAGAATATATACCCAAGCAGATTTACCTGTCTAGCAAAGGCCTTTTTCAGGCCTTCATGAGAATTAGTCCATATCTTTGCATAGCGGCGTATAAAAAGGAGCTCATTCTCGAGTGGGGATATGGCCTCGTCAACCACCTCCATCAGTTTATCGTGAGGTAAGCTCTCATAGGCTCCACTCACATCCACCTTAAAAAAATGTGTGACAGATGAAGGGAAAGGTAATATTGTAAAGGGCTTTGTTTGTGTCCAACATGGCAATTGACATTGTGCAAACAGGTTGAAGACAAAGAGTACTCCAACTCTTTCTAAAAGACTGTGTTGTGAGTCGATCGCAACTTACTAGGACTAGAATGTACTAGGAAACTTAATGCGATGCCTTGTTTTTGCTGACATTACTTGCAATGCTCAGATAACACTCGATAAACAATAAAATATCTTCAATTAATCTTCAGTCAACTGAAACATACTGTAGATCCACCTGATGTTCTAATTAATGTCAATAATACACCTTAACAAAGTAAAAAGATTGAAGCATGGTCCTCTGAGCTGGAGCCCAAGATGCCAACACTTTATGGATGTCCGTCATCCCCCAAACAGTAGAGCCAAGGAGAGAAGGTTTAGAGGCCACACATGCGCGCAAAATTTCCAGCAGGTTCCGATTAATCCCTTTAAAAACCTGCAAAAATAACAAGAGAGACTTAGATATATAATCAATATTTACACTGTAAAAACCTATAAAAATTATTCATTTATCTTCATCTGCTGGACCGGATCTTCTTCTGCTTGTGCGTTGCTGCGTCCCAGGGGCAGCAGGTGCTACCCAGATCACATTGCACAATATTGTGAGCCTTCCTGTGGGTGGTGAGATTAAAAAAAAAGTGCTATGCTCAGGGCGCCTCAGTGCCATCCTGTCAGCGGGTGGATTTGAACCTGAACCTTTTCGGACACAAGTCCACTTTTTTTAACACCTAGGCCAGTGGGCCGTGTACAGTTACCGGTCCGTGGGCGAATTGGTGCCAGGTCGCAGAAAATCCATGTTTTCTTTTGGACCCATCTGGCAACTACTTACACTTGATCCATACCCATATCAACAATAGAACTTAAGAATAGGATGGCTAAGATTCCACACCAATAATGTGACTATAATTGATTAGGAAATATTTTCACAGAAAACAACAATAAACTAAAAATGACACATTTTAATTGATACAAGATTCTAACTTTTTATACCGGTCTGGTAGCAGAAGGTAAAATATTGGGTGCACACTTTGCAAGTGCCGATGCAAAGGTAACTAGGGTAGGAAGATTTTATAGGTCAGAAAATTTCAGAACACCAGAAATTAAATTTTATTAGGGTTTTTATCTGCCACAACTTAACAATTGGTCTGTGAAAATAGTATGAGAAATTTAATCTGTCAGTGGCCTGAAAAAAGGTTGGAGAACACTATTCTAGGCTAGCACTGCCACACCTTAAAATGAATGTAATAAAAAAAGAAAACACACCCTTGTTTTGGGATCTGCTCCAATAACTCTGGTGATAGGCCTCATGGCATCTGTCTTAGGGATGAAGCGGAGGCTGGAGATGGCAGTGCCCTTTGGAAGTGATGCCACCTGTGCTGGAGTCAACTCCTCCATCTGACCCTTGGAAAGGTGACATCTGAATAAAAATACCACATTTATTTTAATTTGTTTGAGCTTGTGACACATGACAGATTGAAGCCTTAGTAGATGTGCAGAAGCATGTACCTGAAAGCTAGATCTTGGAGTTTGTCCCAAACATCCTTTCTGTAGAACCTAAGGGCATTTTTCTGGCCCACACTCTCAGTGACATGGAAGCAGCTTCGGACAAGGCTGGTTACAAAACCACCGAGAACCCAAGCAAAGAACTTACCAAGAATCTGCGTTCTGTAGGACAGCTCAGCCGGTGGAACTCTGACTACAGAAATTGTGGAATCATGATTGGCCAAAAAAAACATAAAAATGATGGGTCAGTTCACGTAAAATTAGATACAATCCCCTAAGATCCCTCTCAGATAATCTGTGACCATGTTTTGGGCTCTACAGCAGTAGTTCTCAACTGGTGGTTCCCCATCAAAATATGGGTCGCTGACATATTCTGAATGGGTCGAAAATCTACATAATGTGAATTAGCTGTTGAGCATGTGTTTAATTTTCAAAAATCTCTAGTTTTGAAAGGTACACTTTGCTGAATAAAATCAGTATGTTAAAAGTAATTTTTTTAATTTTTTTTTAGAAATTTCCTTGATTCTATGAGAGAATATTCTGTCAAATATTCAGGTTCAACAGTTAGTTTGTAGGTATCTGCTTGAAGTAAATAGAACCTCAAAATTTTGGGCGCCAACAGCACCCACTATATGAACACACAAAAAGAATATTTGACAACCGAAACCCAGAATCTACAATAATTCATTTTTAAATCAATTATTGTCTCTCAAAAATGGTTTTATATTAAGGGCTCAGAAAAAGAATAACGGGTCATAACTCAGGAACAACTGAAGGGATTGAGATAAAAATCTTTTTTTTTTTTTCCTTTGTAACCAAAATTTAATTTTAGAAAGTTTTTTTTAGCCAAAAGAGAGTCATAGGGGATATATATATATATAAATATATGTGTATGTATATATATATATATATATTTATAGAATGACCCTGATTCAGAAGAAAAAAAGACAATTCATGCCCTCACCTGTTTTCTTGATCTTTAACCAATTACATTCATTCACTTTAATCTTCCAAAGCAGCTCAGAAACTGAAATTCTCTCGTACTTGCCACTGCGTAAAAAACGCCTTACTCTTGCAAGGAAATGAGCACGGTTATAGTCAGAACCCCACAGCTCTTGTGGCATCACGTCACAGAGGCATTTCCGGACAAAAAGGAAAACACGGTGAGACGCACAGTGTTTGGGTAAGAGGGAGATCATCGCTGTTTGCTCTTCTCCCGGTTCCTCTACCAGGGGACACATTCTCTCCAGTACTCTCTGGTATAAAAATTTCCTGTGTTGTTGCAACAGCTGACAGAAGATTGGGACCATATTGAAAAAGCGCCGGGGAAGTTTCTTTGGTTTTCCTTGGAAGCCATTTAGATAAGGTAACCCCTCAAAGAAAATTAATCTGACAACATCGGCCCCTTGTAGCCTCTTTGGTCCTTCTTTTGTTCTTCTTTTCCTATTAAGCTGAAAGCCACACATTCCTCTACCTCCATACATGAGTCCAAGTGCTCTGATAAAACACTGGGATGGAGTGAAATTACTTGAGGTCCAATCATGCCCTCTCTCAGACTCAATAGCTATTGTTTGCTGTTTATGTACTGTGGACTCCAAAATCAGTGTTTGTTCCCCTACAGACCCTTCCACCATCTTGGAACGTCCTTGTATATCTTTCTTTATTTCCAACTTCATCCTCTTTGCTCGACCAGTGTTGTCCTTCCATTTGTTTTTTCTTTTCCTAACATTCCCACTGATGTTACCAGTGTTCATACTCTTTTTAACTGTACATTTCTCTCCATTGTGACTTCTTTTCCATGTTGTTGTTCTCCAGCATGATACGAACTTCATACCTTTACATGTCTGACGCCGAATTTGGAGATAAAACCTGGTTGATACGGCAGGCACAGATATCTTTTCATAGACTGGAATGCCACATATCTGAATCACACACGATGGGGGAGCTGTCACAAACAGCGAGCAGCTTTCCAGCAGGTGCCTGGCAATGTCTGTGCCCAGACGTAACAGGACTTTTTTCCACAATTCGCTACTGTGAATGTAAGCTGCACTTTGACATAACGTTCCTTGAAATTGGAACGGGTCTGCGTTGCACTCCTGAGCAGAGAGAGGTTTGTAGCCGTTTACTAGAACATTGTTTTTCTTTTTCCTCTTCATGTTGTTAAGAACAAAAGCCAGAAGTTCAGGTATGGTGCAGAACTGTGTGAAGTAAATTAAATCAGAATTATGTCTTAAAACATTAACAAATATATTCAACAACATGACCATGAAATTTATTTTCTTATAATTTTAACAAATACCTAATATTTTATACTCATGTGCTCTACTTCTTATTCTATGAGTTACATTGTTTTCTGAGTTTTCTTATTTATTGTAATTATTAATGTTATGCTTTTTTTTTCTGAAAGTTTCTTTAATTTGTAACTAACAAATGCCTCAAAATGTAAGTCGACTTGTTAAATGTATCGTAATGTAATATAAACAATATAATTTATTTAAGTTATATCCTTTTGAACATTTGGGAGTCACATAATGTAATAATAATACTGTAATAAAATGAACTGAATAACAAATATAGTGCATAAAGTCAATTCTGTAGAACTGTATGTACAATACAGTAAATATAATAATGACACCTACTCACACGTTTAGCTCTAAATATGGGTCTTACCTGACTACAGCTCACCACCTGAGGAACCACCTTGTCGTAACAGACGAAAATATTCTGTACGAACGTTTTTATAACGCCTGAATCCGACTCTTCGACCGGAACCGCCTTATGACCCTCTTTGAACACGATACCGTCCGCGAATTGCTCTAAAGTATGTACGTTCTTATAGAGTACACGGAGAATGTCAAGCACAGCTTTCATATCAGTCGTCGCCATGATGACTACAGAGAGTTTTAACTTCTATTTCGTGACATAATTACACATTACGACGAATTCAGACGAAGTAAATTCATCTTCGATGTTTCCAAACCGCGCCGCCGTCCACCAATAAGACTGAGTCTTACTGTGGCGCAATTGACCAATGGTTGACATGAAATAGCATGTTGTGGTTTGTGAGCTTCCGAATTGACTCCTCCTTCTGTAACTGCCTCGCGTGATGCTTTCATGACACCTTGTGTTTTTTACCGTTTAGTAACTTTGTAAAATAATTAAATTGTATATTCGATGACATATAAGTAACAAGGCAATAAAGAAACACACAACCGCAAAAATGTTTTTGACAAGTATAACATATTCGTCAAAATTATTAAATGAGTGGAACAAGCTTTTATTTTTTAAAGCATGAAACTAATGATAAAGTCGTCAAGTTATATAGTTGTATAAGTTACAATACGTTTTAGAAGCTTCATTAACTACCATGAGGTCTAGGAAGAGTTGATTTTTATCGCTACATTTTGTTTTATAATGATTCTTCTCATTGCCTACTGTTCAGTGTCTTCTCTCAAAACTCATTCTTATCTTCTTACCCTGCTACCACCCCTGCTTCCTTAGTTCTGCAGCCTAGATGCCCTTATAAGTGCACAAACACCTCTGTTCTACAAAGACACCGATCCCTCAGTCGTAACTTTTATTACAAGAAGCGCAAAGCTTTTATTTGTAGGGAATCTTTCTACAAAAGAGTTCTAGTAACAAAAACCATGCAAGCAATTAAAGTATATTTAAAATGCTTGGAAAGTGCAATCATTAAAAAGTGGCTTTTACAGCATTCCAAATTGAGCCCATTGTACATGTCTTATGTTTTCATCTCAGGTTCAGACTCTTTGTGTTGCTCAATAGAAGTCCTGTTGAAGAAACAAAAGAAAAACTTAAGCAACACTAAAGAAACACTTAACTGGATGATTTATCCATCAAGTAATCCAAATGATGAAATATAATTTTTTCTTACCTGTAGACAATGACTTGTTTCTTGTAATTGTCTCTTAACTCTTCTAGGTCTTTGTTTTTTCTCTTTAGAATCTGCAACTCAGTCTTTAAATCTCGGCATCTCTCCTCCAGACTGCAGACAGTCTCCTGAAACGGTCATGAAACATAGTACGTTTCAAAGCCCTGTTTCCGTTGCATGTCTTAAATCCCTTTAAAAACATGTCCCTGTGCATTTTAAGTCTTACTTTATAGTGCCATATTTCCTCTTTGTGATGTACGTAGATGAGCTGAAGCTTCTCCTCCAAACAGGCCCTTTGCAAATTCACTTTTTGTATCTCGTCCCTAAGGGGTCTTAGCTGTGATTTCAGTTGCCGGGACTCCTCTTTGGCTTTCACCAGAGCCCCAGCAGTTGCATCTCTTCTCTTCAGCAATGCCAGAAGAAGAGGTTCATACCTAACCAGGGCAGAAATGCGATAAATGTTTTAAAGCGTAAAACCAAGAAGACATTGACAAAGTTATGATCTGATACCCAACCTGTTCTCAAGGAATTTTAGTCCTTCCTGCAGGTACTGTTGGATGTCCCCGCAAGAGTTCTGTTTGCACTCAGTCAGCTCTTCCTGGTTGCTGGAGGTTTGACTGGAGAGCTTGGATTTTAGCTGCATTTGTAGTTCTAAGATCTGTTGGTTATGGGCTGACCTGAGTTGACTGAACTCCTCCATCAGCTGGAGCACCAGAGCCTGCAGCTTCTCCTGTAGAAAGACAAGAAACGTTACTCTTCCAAGAAGGAGGTCCATGTGGGATCTCAGTCATTCATGGTAACTGGACATAACAGGTTTCCTGAAGATGTTTTAACCCACATCCAAGAAGTAAAACACCTTCAACAAACCCAATATTTTATTTTACCCTCAATGTAACTATTTTTGGTTCCAAGAAGGATTTTGCAAATGGAATGCAAAGACATATTTGTTGTTTACCTCCTCTTTTCTCAGCAGCTCTACATCTTTGCACTGATTCTTCAAGATGGATTGACAGTGGGTACATTCCCTCATTATAGTGAATAATTGTCTTTTCAGCCTTCTCAGTTCTTCCTGCAGCCCCATTCTCTCAAGGTTGACCTTCCACATTCTTCTCTCCTCTTCTGCTCTCTCCTTCCTGAGCATACACAACTCCTCCTTTCTCTCCTCCCTTCTCTGTTGTTCCTCACTTTGAAGTACTTTAGTCAGCTCTGTTATTTTCCTGTCAATTTGCTCATATGTCCACTCTTCTGTGTTTTGCTCTTCATCTTCTCTGTTTGTATTTCCTCTTAGATCCAGAACCTCTGCCAGCAGTTCCCCCCTCCTCTTCTTTAAGTGCTGCACTTTCTGTATACATTCTTCCATCAGAGAGCCCAACTTCTCAAATTCATTTACATCAGTGGCATCTGTCTTGACTTTTGTTTCTTCATCCAACATTTCCATGTCTTCCTCTACAGTCTTGCTTACGTTTTTTTTAATCTCCAACTCAAACATATCTACTGTCTTTGTCTCTTCTTTATTGTCGCCTGAACCTAATGGCCCTGAAATACTAAACTGTGGTTCAGAAACCGCCTGTTTGTTTTGTCCTGATTCTTCTACACTGTCCATTAAAATTCCACCAAGGTAGTCAGAGTAGAGCTGGGAGTTTTGCTGCTGCTTCCCAATTATTTCAGTCACTTCGTTTCTAATGTTCTTGGAAACCCCCTCTCCTGGAGACCGAGCTCCCTCTTCATGTTGTTCTGCACAGGCTCTGAATTGCAATGGCTGTGGTTCAAACTCTGCTGCTGTTGCACCCTTGCTAATGTGAACATACTCTTGCCCTGCATTACCGTTCCAATCTTGGATCTCAAAGTCCATCCCAGTTTCTTTAACGGCACCCTCTAGCGCGGTCAACAGTCCCTGCAGCCGATCTTCACAATCTAACAAAGCTTGGCTCAGTTTTTGGCCCGCTGCACTTACAGGTAATTCATTTTTATCTGAACCTTTCCTGCTCTTTTCTAATAACCCTCTTGGTGTATTCTCTTTTTCTTGTTGTTCTTTTGTATCAGTTTCATCCATTTCTGTGGCCAAGCAAAGATATGTTTGAAATGGAGGGATGGTCTCTCTGTAGCTCGCCTTCAGGATATCATCTGTGCTCTGAGCGTGACTTGAGTTGTTTAAACTGGTTTCTGCAAAGCTCTCTGAGTAGACTGTACCAAAAGAAATACTTGTGAGCTCTTCACAGCTCCTCAGCAGGTCATCCATCTCTTCTAGGTATGGCCTGATTAGAGTGGATTGGTTCAGCTCAGCGCCTGAGAAGTTGAGTCCAGACTGTGCTTTGTTGTCATCTGTTTTCATCACAATTTCTCTCCCTGGCTCAGCTCCCTCTTCTTTGATGAAGAGCAGAGGGATACTGTTATCCATGTTTTCCATTGGTGTAGATCAAGTGAGATGGGTTAGTATCTCTTTTGGTCCAGCTGGTCTTGCAACTTACATGTCCTCTAAGGAAAATATACAGCACAGATATATTAGACTACAATCCTTAGGTCTACACCTCCTCTCAAAAATTGTTTTTTCATATTTAGTTTTGAGTGTTTCCAGGGGTAAAGGCATACAATATGTTTACTCCAATTTTTCAATAACATGCAGATCAGTGACGATGTTACGTTAGACCTGAACTTACTAAGATTAGGGGGACGGATGAGGCCCCTTTGGCTTTCAAGTCTGGTTCACTTGAAAGCCACATTTTAATGAACCACCAAATGTGTATCTATCTTTCTATTTGTATAAATACATCTTATCAGGTGTTAACTATACTGTGTCCTGGAGTCAATATATTTGCCTAACTGGTCCTAGGTCAACATGTCAACTTCAACAACTTTATTTGTTTAAAGTGCCAAATCATATCAACTGGCTAAAAATAAAGCCCTAGATAACAAAATATATACAGATTTATAAAATTTGGGTCATTATGTCTTAGTATATCAGACACAGGTTTCACAGTTCACTGTACGAGCACGTTCAAACAGGGAGAGCGCATGCCGTTGAAAGCTATGTTAGCAGCAGCTGTCCACAACTTGCCTGGGCATCGGCTTAGCCTTAGCTGCTTGCCAAGAGTGAGACACAAACCAAACAAAACATCCACACCTAATGCATTAAGTGGGACACTGCAGCTCCATTAGTGTAAACAAAACACACTGTTTATGTCTGAAGCTTCAACAGTCAGCATTGCACAGCTTACAATAAAGGGCCAATCATAACAATGTTTCCATGCCAGTGAAAGGCATTTGGTTTCTGCACGGGTGAACAATATAACAGTAGTCATCTGAGGTGCTTGACAACAATGTACAGTGACATTCAGTGTGTAAACTGACCCAAACCAGCATTTGTGATGTAGAAAAGTACCAGTAAGATGAATTTAAAATCAAAAGATTACTCAAATAAAACTTCTCAGTTTTTTGCCCAGGGCGTTTTTACCCTGAGACTCAACATGTGAAATGCATAGCAGAGAATTATTTACAGTGAGCAGCTGTCTTCTCACAGGCAAGCATGGACACAAGACACATTCCTGCAGGCTTCAGCCGACTAAACACTGTACTGTTCATTCTAAAAAACAAACATTTCTTTCTAAGCTAACAATATATATAAATGAAAAAAAGTTACATTCAAAACATTTATATAATATATTCACAAAAAATAAACTTAACTATAATAGATATTAAAATACCAAAAGTAAAATAGAAATAATACATTATTTTAATCTGAATATTTTTATATATTAATACATATTTTCACATTTTTAGGGGTACATTTTGACTTTTTAAAACATTATATTCCAGAATTTGGTATAACAAAAATTAGTAAAAACAAACATTTTTACAATAAACTAGATTTACATCGATAAACCAAAGCCCTAGTCATCTGTAATGAAACATACTCACTTTATCACCTTTTTTCTCCTGTCCCTGTGTTCACAAAGGGAAAATAAAACTCAATTGCTACTGGAAAAGAGTTGAAGTGACAAAGCAAACTGAGCAACAAAGAATGAGCCGGAGCAGGGTTCACACATGAACAGGACTGGGAGGATAGGGGGTTTGTTAGTGTTAGTAGAGCCAGCCTCCTTTTTCCCAGTCACTGTGCTAGTATGTGTGACCATGACTACATCAAATCTGTTTAGGTCTATTAATAAACACTGGAACGGCTGGTCCGACTAATTCTAACCCAAGAGAGAAAAAAGATTTATCAAAATCTCTGAGCAGCCAGCTTTAGTTGTTCCCTCCTCAGATTGATGGATACAGTTGGGGACAAGGCTGCTTTGGCCTGGGTCAATCTCTTCTGTCCTTTACACAGGTAATGATACATTTTTAAATCAAACAGTTGCAATCCTTGCATATTCCCTCTGTAAACATATAGCTCACTGATAACTTTTTTCAGGACAGATGGTCTGACAGTGATGCAGCTGGGGAGAGCAGGGGAGGATACGGTCCGAATGTTGGTGGGTCATGGGGTGGGGTGTTTGTGATGATCAGGATTAAGACTTGAGGAATCATCTAGTCACTCCTCATTATCAAGAAAGCTTTAAATAGCTGCCGCAAAGTTTTGGCTACTTCCCTGGGGAGGATTGTTTTTCATGTTAACTTTTGACCTCGACAATGAAGCAGTGGATCGCCAGTGGTTCTTCTCTTGAAGTTGTTGAAGAGATTGTGCAGCAAATAACATTAAAGAAATTACCTGAAAATTACCTGAAGAATGCAATGAACACTAAGAAATGGAATGCATAAAGCACTGTAGATATTGATGTAAATACTTCAAGTGATTTTGGTCACTATCTCAAAAACCATGAGAAATGTCTAGATATCAACTCAGAAATAAATAAGATAAGTTATCTTTGTTGTTATCATTATGGTTGTCCAAACATATGCACTTTTAGTAGAACCAAGCCTTAAAATTAACAAGGAATTGATGAAAACAGCAGGATGGTCTAAAGTTTTCTTTATTGATGTTATTTATAATCAACTTCAACTTCAACTTCAACTATATTTATTTATAGTGCCAAATCGTAGCAGCAGCTACCTCAGGGCACTTTACAAACAATACAACATAGAGATACAATACACACAGAACAGACAATGACCCCCTGTCCTTATAGACCCTCGCACCGGCTGAGGAACAACTCCCAAAAACCCGGGAGGCAGGAAAAAAGGAAGAAACCTCAGGGTGATCGACAGCGCAGGGGATCCTCACCCAGGACGGACAGGCGGGCCGGCAAAACATAGGCAGCTAAAAAAACAATCATAAATAAAAGTCAAAATTACAGCCTGGGCAAGGGATGTTAATAAAGAGTAAATAAGGAAAGGAGGAGGAATAGATAAATAAGAAAAATGAAGGAGAGAGAGAGAGATATAGGACAGTGATAGGGAACCCAGTATCCCACAAAATCAGTAGCTCGAGCCGGATAATGGACAGAGAGGGCGGACAGTCACCACTAGATGACGGTAGAGGTCAATTTAAGTCACCCCTAAATGGGGCCAACACTATCTCATGTTTTTTGACGAAACAGATATAGACCTGCCCTGGTTTCTTAAAACAGTGTGTTTTGCTTTGCGTTTAACTTCTTTTAATAACTTTGAGATCACTCCCTGAGTGTGAATCAACAGATGTCATGTTTCCTTACCTCATCTGGGTTGATCATGCAGCTGTATTTCACCATGTCTCAGCACTGGGTAAGAAACACAAGGGATGACATGAGGTCAAGGCATTTTTTTTTATGGTTAAACACTGTTGTGCAGAAACACACCCACTCTCCGTTGTCACTGCAGTGAAATATATAATTTTACAGCAGTTTGGTTTTGTTCTCTGTTGTTATATATAGACTATGGAAGTGTGTGTTTGTAAGTGTGGGTGGAGTGACAGTGAACATTTGTAGGGAATTGTGATTCAGAACTAAATGTCTCACTGAGATAGAACGGATTCTGCAAGACTTCAGTATCAGTTCTTTTTGTTATTATGTTAAAAAACTTTTACTTCAACCCCATTATCGTAGAATAAACTTTTTATTTTTATTTAGCTTGCCCAACTCTCTCAGACTTTCAACGTACTTGAGAAGCCTTCTTTATTTTACGAGATGCAATATTCCAAATCGATTTAAATGTATAGGCTGTTTTCTTCTATTTCTTGTTCATTTTAAACTCTGGTTCCACTAAAGTCGTATTTGTTTGACAAATATAATGGGAACAACAAAAAAAGCTCACGAGTTTAATTTCAGAGCTGATTGCTCAGAGCAATTTTCCATGTTTTTCCTGATAATATCCAAAATCAAGTTCTTACATCAACATGTTGCTATGGCCTTGTACTGCCTGTTCATAGTATTGTTCAGGTAGTGTGAATTGAAAAAAAGACATTTTTCCATGCCTTTAATTCTCTATTGTCATGGAACACAACTTTAAAATGCATAAATAGCGCCATCTGCAAGGCCAGGAAAAGAGCATTGAGAGAAATGATCCAGAACTACCCTTTCAAGGCTTTGGGGAAACAGTTTCTAACTTGTTTCTAAATCAAAACACTATCAAAACGAGTTTTGATATTAACTTAATGTTGTCACTACTCTCAGTCACAGGTGGGCGACTGTACTGCATGGACTTCAGTACTTGTGGGTGTCTGCATCCTTTAAAGGAGCGGTACTTTCCTGGTACTAAAACAGAGATGGGCGCAGGGATGATGTCAGATTGAACTACTACAGTAAATATTGTGAAAGACGCTCACTAAAATGCATGTTTTATGACTATAAGGACTCTGCCGCTCCTCAGCAAAATATCTCTAATCCCTGCACTGTTGAGAAATGGTTGGCAAAGTCACTGTTCTCTCTTCAGCTCTTCTAATTACAACCCGTGTTTGATGCCAATCCTGTTTATTTTATAAAATTCAACAGAGATCACCTCAGTTTTCCTGTCTGTGACGTCAGTTTTACTTAAACAACTCCATAGAGAGGATGGAAACAGAGTTGGTAACTCTACGAGCGGAGGGAGGGAGAGACAAAGAAAGACAGAGAGAGGGAGGGATGTTAGAATAGATGGAAAGCTGTGGTCTGTTTTTGTCCAGTCCCAAACAACTCAGCTGCAACCACACCCTCCCAGGAATTCCTGCTGTAAAAATATTTTGCTTCTTGTTGTTAAAGGACCAGTGTAGCCTTATCATAACCAATTAAATGTCTTTGTATGGGATTTATCCCTGGGGTTCATAATGTAAAAGGATATACCTCAAATGTGAATTTGCACAGCTTTCCAGATATAGGCACACTATCTAATGCAAACATTCCTGTCCCTGTTTAAAGTCTGGTTGTCTTGTTTAGATGTTTGAGTTGCATATCATATAATCTGAATATTGGCAACCTCTAAAATGTTTAAATTGAGTTCAGTTTCAGGTTTGAGTGTAACTGAATGGTGCATGTCCAAACTCTTTAGACCAGTTGATAAATTTTACACATACATACATTAATGTGGTTATAAGATTCAATGGATTTGAATGGATTGGTGTTGGTAAATGCTGGATAAATAGATTGATGCATGAATGGATTTATAAATTAATGGATTGATGGATGATGGATGGATGGATGGATTGATAGATGGACGATAGATGGATGGATGGATGGATAGATGGATTGATTGATAAATGAATAGATAGATTGATTGATTGATTGATTGATAAATGGATGGATAGATGCATTGGTGGATGGATTGTTAATGGATGGATGGGTGAAGGGATAGATGGATGGATGGATGGATGGTTTGGCAGACGGATGAATGGATGATGGATAGATGGATTGATTGATAAATTAATGGATAGATGAATTGATAGATGGTAGATCAGTGATTTTCAACCTTTTTTGAGCTGCAGCACATTTTCTACATTTACAAAATCCTAGGGGAACACCACCAATCAAAATTACATGTTAACACAGTACATATAATACATATTGTTATTAATATTGTTTCTAAATGTATTTATACCTTGTTTCAATGAACACAAATTGGATATCCCGGCAGAAATTGGTAGGGAGGCACACACAAAACTCCTTCTGTTTTTAGTTTTTACCATAGTCAAGCTTGATAAGCTCATCTCACATACATATGTGGTAAACAATAGTAAATATTTTATCACCTACACACATGGTTTCTTAACATTTGTTAATTTATCTGATATGTGTGAAGCTTTTTGATTACTTATTATAGAAGACTTCATGAGGAGAACAGAGAAAAATTAGGTAAATCAATGGTGTTATTTGGCCAACAGTAATCCCAAAATCACAATACAACAGCTCACTGTTTACAAACGAGGAGTCTGTGGAGTTGGTTTTGTCTTTGGGGGAGTTGTTTTTTCTCTTGTCCACCACACAAACTAGGACCTTCATCTGGGTTCGGATTTTGTCCAGGGCCCTGTATGACATTTGTATTTTTCCTCATCATAAACTTTACTCATCACTGTCACTTGCTCGTCTTGCTGTCACTTGCTGTTATGGCCACAATCGCGTGAAGCGCGGTCGTGAGCAATAACGCTATTGTTTTCACAGGCATTCGAAGCGTCTGCTATCACCCACTGGAATAGAAGAGTATAACATTGACTGCCACACCTCATTTAATATGCCTTTGATTGGACTTGTGACTTGTCCCACAGTAAATTTCAGTTTGTCTCTCTTGCTCTAAAGACTTAGTTTAATTACACCGGGCATGGACTGTGTCAGCTTGGCTTTATTATTTTATCCAGCAGAGAAAAACACGGGTCCTGTGCCACGGTTGCCTTTTGCAGCTCATTTAATTTATGTCTGTTTATGAATGCTCAGCGAGGGTCGACTTTCCCTGGAGGAAGAACTGTTAAGCGGCCTGATTCAGCCTGTCCAGGAAAAGGAAAACACTGATTGGCCAATAAAATTTATGGACAGCTCTACTTGTGATAATATCAGACCTAGGGTGACGATGTTATGGTTCAACATGGAGACACACGTGTGCTGAGAGACATCTTCAAAGCAGCTGTCCTCATATCTCTGTCAACAACATAATAAGTCATCACAGTACAATTTGCGGAATCCCACAGCAGATAATTAATATTTTGTGTAAAGCCTGTTTAGACTGCAAAAATGTAACTATTCAAAGGCTGTTGCTTTATGTAGGGTGGATGTTGTACTAAAATGACAATCCTTAGGCTTAGTTACTCCATTATCTGGCTCTTGGACAAAATTGCTCCCAAGAGGCACTCTAAACGGGCCACAGCCCACTCTTGCAGCCTAATGCTCTGCAGGTTTAAGTCATACTTCCTCCCCTTCTTCTGTCTGACTTAACCCACTCAGCAGAGTTGTGACTCAAAAATGATTTTCTAAAAGTCCTCCCATGTCTCACAGAGTAAATGAGACAGAATCATGTTGGTTTTCACAATGTAATAATGTCATCTTTTCCATCTAAGGCAGGTCAAAGGAATGTGGTCTGGGTCACTTCACTAAAGTGGAAGGGCAACAAGAACAGGTCTGGACAAGGTACCTGAGTGCAAATATGTGTTAAAAGATTGCTTTTTGCCTGGATTTTTAAGACATTTATTTAATCAAATTTCTTAGTTTCTTCTTCAAACAAAGGCTCTATCTATTCTAGTCACAGGCTCTCGGAACAAAGCTCCCTCTGTTGCATGAAGGAATCCCTGATGTGTATTTTAAAGCTAAGTGTAACCTGGAAACTCTCTGCTGCTCACTGCAACTATTCATACAGTATATTTCAGGCCTGTTTCTCAAACCCTTTCTTTGTTCCATTCCATTTTTAGACACTAATAGATTTGGAGTAAATGTAAACAGTCTATATTTATGTTGAACAACAGGGGAAACAAAACAGCACAGCACTGAAACCTGGTTTGGTGATATAACGTAAGTTCTAATAAAAGACATGTAGAGGTTTAAAAGTATGAGTAATAAATAAGATCTTGTTTTTTTGCTTCCATTGGGAATTCCCTTGGACATTTAAATAAATTACAAACAAGTGCCAGAATGGGGCTAAAACTGGCATTAGCAAACTTTTGGACTGGTGGGCCACAATCAGTGTTAGGATTAACGCATTTCTTGTAACACCATTAGGTAGCAAAACTACTTTTTTCGGTAACTTATAACGTAAAGCGTTACTTTTCCAATTCAGTCACGCCATTATTGTTACTGTGGTCGAAAGGGGCTTGTTACTCGTTACTATCTGTGGTCCAAATGGACGGTTTCTCTTGACCACATGTGTGGTAACTCTAACAATCATGAGTGAAAGACAGCTCCAACACTCTAACTGAACCGAAGAGTTGAAAAGGAGAGATGATTGGTTGACATAGGTTAACATTTCAGGTTGAGCCAATCAGAAAGTGACCTGGGCGGGTCTTCTTGCGTTACAAGGAAATAAACAGTCACACCCACAGCAGCACACACCCACAAGCAAGACAACGGCAAGTGGCAAGTTGGGGTTCAATATACCTGTCAAGAACACAACACCAAACTTTTTAATGTGTTTACTAAAGTAACTAGTTATTAGTTACTTTTATAATTTAATAAATATTAACGTAACTAGTAGGTTGCCCAGCACTGGCCACAATTGGTCCTAAGATTGGACACAGGGTATAGGATAGGTGCAGATAAATACTATATAACACATATTTTTGTGTGAAATTTGTGTGAACTAAGATTAATAAGGCGTAAAAGTCATGAATAAGTCTAAAATGCATCAATGTTTTAGTTGATTATACAGTGCCACTGAAATCTCACTGCACCATACTGTGAGCCCACTAGAAGTTATGTGGCTCAGGAAGCTGCTATGCTTAGAGCAGCTTGTGGATTCAAACCTGAACCCATGCAGACCCAATTTGCTTCCTTAGCTAGGCCACCAAAGCCATCCCCGAGGTATAACGATAATTATATTAGGCCAGTATAAGCACAATTTTGGCCCGAGCCTTAGTTGCCCAGGTCTGGTGTGAGGACCCCAAAAAGCCACTGGTTAGGGGCTGCTTATGGAGTGGATTTACAACTGGAATCGAAAGTGAACTCCTCGTCAACTCAAGGCCAGAATCATCAAACGTCAAGAATTTGATGGATTCTTGGAAAAAGAGTGAACTTGAAAAGTGTCTTATTTGTATTTTATCTGTTTCAACTGAACAGTGTTGTGAGTTATTCTGACTGAGTTGATTAAAGTTTGATTTATCTCACTATTTTGTGTCACTTAATGCGCCTCAAAGTAAATTATAGGTGGTGAGAAGAGAGAGCAACAGGGAGGAGAATTCCTCAGGAGACTCATGGTGTTCTGATTTTTGTAACTTTTTGTCCTCTCCTGCGCTCAGATGCTCTGCAACTCTCCCCTTCACGTTGTGGGTTAATGTTTTCTATGCTGTTGCCATGGAAATGCTTAAAACATTTCAATGTGTAAGGCATGAGTGAACGAACCAATGACTCATTTCAACCCCTCCCAGGTCAATGGTGCTCACACGTGTTATGGATTCCCCCCACCGCACACACACACACATACACACACAAACACACACACACACTTATGAACATCCACATTAAGCACTCTGAAAACAATAACGTTTTGGGGAGAATAGCACACAAATCCTAAATATTAATAGTTGAAATTAGTTTTAGACCATTAGATACAAGTGTGAAATTCTAAATACATAATACATTTTATAAATCCTGCTGATCCATTAGGTTTGCATTAAAACAGTTTAAAAATCACATTTAATAATAAATCATGAAATTATGGTAACAGGATGTGCTACAAGATATAAAGATATCCATCTTTTCTTCTAGAACAGCAACATTTGAACAGACCTTTTACTTTTCAGGCAAACATTGTCATACAACATAAGCAGGTTCCAAAGTTGGGTATCATTGTTCATTGTGTTCTCAACAATGTCTCAGCAATTTTAGAGTAGTAATATATAAAAAAAAAACGTCAGTCTGTAAGCAGTCTGGCTGCAGGCTGTGTTGTTTATCAAGCCTTAGCCAAAGTTTACTTGACCTGACCCACTACATTTATGGACTTTATCTACCTTCCTTTTTCACATACCGTTACAATGTTGGATTTTTTTTACTTTTCTTTACAGTAGAAGCTATTTTTTTTCTAACAAAACCCAGGGATCTGAAGTCTGGGATTTAAGAATGTGTTAAGGATTGAAAAAACTGTTAACCTAAGATAAGTGTAAAACAGACACCCTTACGTTGTTTTTTAAATTATTTTCAGTTATTTATTTATTCATATTCATTAATTTTATCATTCATTTTCTTCAGTTTCACTAAACTTGACCACAATGTCACGCACAGGCCACTAGGTAGCGCATGCGCTTGTGGTAGAGAATAGAACGCTCACGTAAAACAGGAAGAATAAATCCTTCTATGGTGAAGTAAACACAAGCACAATTTGTGTCTCTTCTATTCTTATCACGGTGCAGGCAAGACAGAAGACCTGCAGCTACCCTAATCTCCGAGTTAGGGAAGCAACATTTTGGGGGCTCGTTCAGAATTAGTGCCTCTTTTTGGACGGGTGCTAATCATCGATGAACTGCGGGATCTAGATTTCCTGTTTACTGACAGGGTGAACCAATCAACTTTAGGTATCTAGAGATGAAAGCTCTATGAGACTTGTGTTGGGAGATCCAACAACAGCTTCATCAGCTAACCAGTGCTGCCAATACAGATCTGCTCTGCAAGCTTGCAGTGTCATGCAAAGATGAAGTGGAAGAAAATTGGCCTGGCGATGGTGCGATCAACGTAGAATTCTTTGACTTTATTGTTGACTTTCTGAGAAGTAAACAATTGAGGAGCTTTAAGGACCAAGGGATGGCACGTATGCTCGTTTTTCGCGACCTCATTGATGAACTGCAATTGCCACAGACGGCTGCTCGAGGTGGTGAATCAGCCGATGAAGAATACACAGATCCTGCTGCAGAAGCTGAACCAATAGTCGTAGCACCAGTGATATGTACAAAAGTACCAACAGCAGTGGTTGCTGATCAGGTAACTGGGTTGGTAAAATTAACAGATGTTGCAGCATGTTTGCCATGTAGAGAATATAAGATTCATGGTGGGCAAATTTGTGATTCTGACTCTGATTTGAGTTTTAACAATCTGTGTAACAAATTGATGGAGATTTAGCTGAAAGGTTTACAGAGGCTGAAAAAGTCAAGACAGTGCTCAAGATTATTAAACACAGCCAGACTGTAGGCGAGCTGAAACAATTTCTGAGGGCACACCGTAGAGATAAAAGCAGCACTGAGTTATTCCAGGAACTGAGTAATGCAAAATAAAATGACAGAGAAAGCCCACAACAGTTTCTATACAGACCAATGGGGTAGAAACAAAGTGTACTGTTTGCTTCTAAGCAAAGTACAGGAATCCAGTATGACAACAAACTAGTGCAAGGAGTCGTTTTATACTCACTTTACCAGGGGAGGGATGAGAAATACTTATACATCAGACGAGTGATCAAACCACATCTCTCAAACATGACTATTACTGATGACTTCTATTTAGAGCTGATAACAGGGTCGGATAGTGAGGACACACAGAGACAGAATCGTTTCGGACAGAGACACAAACAAAAGGCAGTCAGTGTCCACGCAGCACAGCATGACAGCCAGAATAATGTGCAGATGCAGGCAGAAGTCCAAGCTAACCACACTGCCCACACATGAACTAACAGTACAGGTCTTATCTTTAACCAAGAGTCTAGAGAAATTTCTCACACCTGTAGTGAGTGTGACACTAGAGTGTACCCGTACCACCCCGCCACACTTAAAACGGTCAGTCAAACTGGAAGTCAAAGGTAAATGCCACCAGTGTGTAGTGCTAGGAAAGGACAGTTGCATTCACTGTTTTAGATGTGGGCAAGAGGGACATAGAGCTGTCGGTTGTCTTCTGAAGAACAATTTGTCGGGAAACCGGGTGAGGTCACTGGGGAGGGACCACCAGTGACTGTAGCAAGAATACAGTCCCAAAATTCACTGAAAATCCTAAATCCTAAACAGGAAAGGCAACTTCTTACCCAGCAACAACAATCCAATACGGCAAAGCGGAAGCGTGTAGCTAAGTTGATTGGTGGTAGATGTATGCTCAGCTGTCACCTAAATGGAGTCAAAGTTCAGATGTTACTAGATAGCAGAACCCAAGTCAGCATGGTGGGGAAGTCTTGGGTGGAACAAACCTTACCAAATGCTTCAATCCAACCTCTCAAAAGTCTATGTCCAGACCTCCCACTTGACGTCACAGCTGCAAATGGGACAGCTGTACCTTTTGAAGGGTGGATTGAAGTACTTTTGGAAATCTTAAGTCAAAAATTTGGGAAAGTAGCAATACATGTACCAATGCTAGTGAGCAGTTGTGCGACTAATCCACTGCTGGGATTTAATGTGATCGAGGAGATAATCATGGAAAATGAGGAACAACCGAATTGTCTGGGTTTACTGGACTTACTGTTGGAAGCAATGAGTGTCCAGAGGCACACCATTGAAACTCTTGTCTCTGTCCTAAACAAAATGTCATGTCAGGAAGGAACGCCAAACCCTGTGGTGAAAGTGGATAAGAAAGGCCTAACTATTCAAAGGGGCCAGATCTGTGGAGTGAAATGTCATCTCAGAATGGTGTCAGAGGGAGGGACCGCGTTATTTGAGCCAGCTGTAGAGAGCAGTGTACAAGACGGGTTGGAGCTCTTTCCCGCTCTAATGTATGTGCTAGACAGTGCCTCAAAAATTGTTTCCAATCCAACCAAGAATTCCAATCCAGAATCCGACACAGCATGACATATTGTTACCTCCAAAAACAGTGCTGGGTTTCATTGAAGACATAGTAGGTATCCAATCTGCAAGTATTTTCCCAACTCCCCAGATGTCAACAAATCAGATCAATAACACCCTTTTGTGTTCAACCCAAGTAAGTACTGCTGACCATAAACATGGGAGCAAGGAAACACACAGTACGCCTTTTCCCCAGAATAAATGGCGTCCCCCAGTAAATTTAGATCATCTTACTGAGGATGAACAAGAGGTGGTATGCCAAATGGCTCTTTGAAGAGTCCGACGTGTTTGCAAGAGAGGAGGGGGACATTGGTTGTATTTCTGATTTACAGCTAAAAGTCAACACAGTGGATGACAACCCTGTCCAGAAATGTTATAACTCTATTCCAAAACTCTTATATAAAGAAGTAAAGGAGTACATGCAAAATCTTTTGGCAAGGGTGTTGGGGTCAGGAAATCAGTGTCAGCTAACTCCTCCCCAGTAGTTTGTGTGCAAAAGAAAGACCACAGTCTGCGTCTGTGTAGATTTTCGTGAACTGAATCGTAAGACCATCCCTGAACACAATCCCTTACAACCATTTCAGGATCTGTTGGACAGCTTGGGAGGCAATTCGTGGTTTTCTATATTGGACCAGGGCAGTGCATACCACCAGGGTCTTGTAAGTGAAGAATCGAGACATCTGACAGCCTTTAGCACCCCCTGCGGGTTGTACGAATAGTTGCACATCCCATTTGGGCTGACAAATGCTCCTGCAGCATTTCAGTGATGCATGGATGGAGTGTTACAGGGCATTAAAGATGAGTGCTGTGTACCATATTTAGACAATGTCCTCCGTTACTCCAAAACCTTCAACGAGCATGAGGACCACCTCAGACAAGTGCACTGCCAGATGAGACAACATGGCATTAAGCTTCGTCCAACAAAATGTGAACTCTTTAAGAGAAAAACTGGGTATATTGGGCAGATGGTGTCTGGGGAGGGGATCCAGATTGACCCAAAAGATTTGGAAACGGCAGTTATGAAAGAGAGGAAACCTCGCACAACCAGAGATAAAGGACAACCGGTCCTTTATCGAAGATTTCACCCTTGAGAGCCCAGCTGAGGTGAGTGGCGGGACAAAACACCAGACCAGCAGGGGGAAAGGTCGAGTGAAGAAGAGAGATAAAGGGCAGCTCCCTTCGCGAACACCCGTTACTTGGACGACTGAACACCAGAATGTTGTATCAAAGTTTGTTGAGATACTATCTAACCCCCCCATACTAGCCTTCCCAAACTTCAATCTTCCATTGATATTACATACAGATGCATTAAATGCAGGACTGGGAGCAGTACTGTACCAACAACAGGAAAACAGGGTCACGCGCCAACCTTCACCGTCTATACAGATAACAACCCTTTAACTTATGTACTAAGTTCAGCCAGACGAAACACAGTGGGGCATAGCTGGGTCGGGGAGTTGGCAGACTTCCACTTTGATATAAATCTACATCTGGAACCAAGCAAGGGAGGATGAGTATATCCTGGTCCTCATCGACCATTTCACCTGCTTCGCTCAGGCATACCCAACGAGGAATAAATCTGGAAAGACAGCAGCTGAAAAGATATTTCAGGACTTTATCCCTCGTTTCGGGTACCCGGAGAAGCTCCATCATGACCAAGGATGTGAGTTTGAAAATAGCCTGTTCCAAACACTGCAACAACTGGCAGGAATGGCTCATTCTCGAACTACGCCTTATCACCCACAGTGTAACCCAGTGGAACAACTAAACCATGCACTTCTTCAAAAGCTGCTCACCCTACAAGAGTCGAAAAGTGAATGGAAAGAGCATCTGCCTCACATTGTGCACCCTTACAACTGCACTCTCCGTTCTTCCTCTTGTACGGCAGGCCCCCGAGTTTACCAATTGACTTGCTCTTCAGCCCCAAGGAAGAGACTGAGGCACACAGCCTTCAGACTTTCATAGAGCAGTTGGCAAACCTTGTCCAAATAAAAAAAATATATTCATAGTATTATTATGCTTCTGCCTTTGCCCGGCAAAAATGCATTTCCTCACTAGTAGACTCCATTGAAGGTTATTAGAAATGTGGGATTTCAGACTTTATACGTGACTTTTACATGCCATTTATCTTAGTTCAAACAAATGGTCTAGATCTTTGTTCTGGGTGCTAATTTTAGGACCAATTATGACCCGAGAGTCAAAAGATTTGCCCATGTCTGCACTAAAGGTATATTAGCTAAAAGATACAATGAACAGGAAAACATGGAATCCCTCAAAGCACTGTTTTTGTCCGTAAAATACCATAGCTGTTGATCTGAACTATTGAACTGAAGTGATTTTGGTTACTATCAAGAAAACCATGGAAAATGCCTTTGTCCATAAAAAATGTATCTTTCGTCATACTAGGCATTAAAAGTTAAAATATGCCTCTCTTGTTAAAACATGTTGCAAAACTAAGCAATAAGTAGATCACATGCACTCACAGAAGATACATTTTTTCGAATGGGCAGCAGTCTCCACGACTGCCACCCAAATCACACTGCAACATACTGTGAGCCTTCCTGTGGGTGGTCTCGACCCACATAACGTCCAGTGCTATGCTCAGAACATCTCAGTGGCAACTAGCAGCATAGAACCTCATGTTTGCAGACCCAAGTCTGATTTATTTAAGAAACTTTATCATTTTATTGCACTCTTTCGAATAAAATTAATAATTAAAGTTGGTTTCTGATTTAACGAATGCATTCGTAGTGTTGTAATATTGAAACTGAATCAACTTTGAAGTATAACCTCTTTATAAGCTTGTAGGACTTATCTGCTAGTAGCTTGTAAAACCTGACTCTTTTATGGGCGTGTCCCTGAATTCCCTCTCCAACCTTAGACACGGGTCAACTCTCTTCTAATTGGTCCTTCTTCAAATTCAAACCTGACAAGCTTGTTGTACGACATGATCCCTTCCCACCCCAGAAACCCAGCAGATATACAGTAGTCAGCTCATTGTGCCCCCTGTAGAGGAAGGTAAGAACAAGGACTATCAAGTTTCTCCATGATCACGACAGGTAAGTATCCCCTTGACTGTGTCTCCTTAAATTTGTTTGGTGTGTTTTTTTTTTCTTATATACAAATGCTGAGTCATAGTGTTTATTCTGGTTTCCCAGCTGCCACAATGATTTGCAACCCAGAGGTTCTGAGGGAGTCTGGGATAACTGCCCCTGATCCCAGGAAAGGAGGATAGAGCAAGAACTGGTATATATATATATATATATATATATATATATATATATATATATATATATATATACAAGGAAGAAAAAAACAGGAATCCAGGAATGGAGCACCTCACTCCAAAGAGAGGTGGGCCAAGAGGCTGTCTTTCATACAGGGGCAGGAGGAGGAAGAGGAGGACCGATTGTGTGGAAAGCCTAGGATTTCATTCACTGCGCGCGCACACACACACACACACACAAACGAAAGCAGACACACACCCACTTCCACACATGCTCTGCAAGGCTGTTCTCAGGCTGGGAGAAGAGGGAGCAGGGGAGGAGAGAAAAGAGCACGCCACAGTCTGCAAGTAAGTAAAATTCATGTTTAACTGTAATGGCTTCAAATGACAATATGAACAGATACTGCATGAGTACATGGCTGAGTAGGTGTTGTAAAAATTAAGTAATATGAGGTGGAAACTATAGACTCCTCAAAGTACGCCTCTCTCTTTGGCAGTTTTTTTAGAGCAGGCTTTTGGGGTTTCTCCCTTATTCATCCATACATATTTTAATGTGGATGTAAACCACATGTTTCATGCACGCACACATTGCTCACGTCCAGTTCTCCACCCTAAAGCTTCTTTTTTCCACAAACTAAAACGGAAGGATAGGAAGATAGATACAGAGTGAAGACTGTGAAGGAAAAACTTTCTGTCAGTTGATATATATTTTTTTTACCTACTTATTTTGGTTTCATATTGAACTATTTTCAAACATGTTTTTTTGGTGATGTTATTCACCCATTCTCTAGCCGACTTTCATTTTTAGCCTTTTTTCCATCTCACACTGTGTTTCTCACTCTGCTGATCGCACTGTTGTCCCAGGTGGTGACAGACAGTAAAAACAGAGACCGCCAGGCCACAGAGGGACGAAAGGGTAGGGTCATCGCACTCTAGAAAGCAAGGACAGAGCTTCTAGACTGAGTGTAAAATCCCAGGACTAACCTCCATGATGTCCCGGAGGAGGTCTACAGGTGACCTCGTACCCAGGGACATCACTGAGATACTGGCCAAGGAGGCCAAAGAGCAACGTGGGAAGAAGAAGCCAGGAAGTTCCCTGGGACAGGCCTTTAGCTGGATAAAGGGAGGGAAGAAGAAAAAGAACATTGACAACGGAGTGAACAGGACTGGTACTGTGGTGAAGGTTGCAAAAGTGGGACCTCAGAATCCTGACTCAGCAAAAAGTAAGTGAATCATGGTAACATGTCTATGTGAATCATGGTGTTGCACCACAATTCACAAGGAAAATGTCAGCATCTAAGAATATATTTTGTAAACTATGAACTGTTTATAGTTTGACCATCAAAAAAAAAGAATAAAATGACAAAACTATACGGAATGCCCTGGTAGGATTGACAAGGAAGCCGCGAATGTCTGCTCTGACTGGCTTCTTTTGCCTTCACTTCTCCTAGGGTATTTTGACAAGAGATTTTACAAACATCATGATGTAATGAAATCAATGTGAGAAATGTCAGTGTTTAAGCTAATACTGAGCTTAAAGGACCCGTTGAGAATGGATAATTTTATGACATGGGGCACTTGCTGGACTAGTGGTTAAGGAAGCGTACTAGGGTCCACAAGGCCCCTGGTTTGAATCCCCCTTCCGCCAAGTTACCATGGCACCATCCCCACTCACAGCTCTCCAGGTGCTCAAAGCTGCTCACTGTTCATTTTGGTGATGGGTTAAATGCAGAGGTCACATTATGTCCTGTGCAGTGGTGGGAATCACAATGTCAAGGAGTTTGCTTTCCTTCCTTTCTTTCAATAAATCATTGTTCGTTCTTTTCCATAAATTTTATCTCTTCAGTCCTGCAATGTCTGTTTACCTGTGAAATTATTAAAAACACAGTCACCTTATGCAACATGTCTCATGTTTATAAGGTTGCTATAAGAAAATGTGTACTCACTTTCACCACAATCACATAACTATAGTAAGACTGTTGTAAGACTCTGTATCTGACCATGCTGTGAACTTCCAGTTTTGACTTTGGGATTAAGATGAAAAAGTTAAAAGGGATTGGGTTATCACCCGGGCATCAGTCTGTGACCGACAATCTGACGTGTAACGTGAAAGGCAAAAGCATGAGGTCCGACGCTCTGATCCCTCTTTTTGTTTGGTGATGCCATCACTTGTTTGGCAGCACAAAGCTCACCCAAAGGCTGCACTTCCTGTTTTCGTTGCAGCTATACAACCTTCTTTACTCTTCTTTCTTCATGTGTTATACGCCTGAATATGTGTTTGCCACTGAGACTGCTTGATTCTGGTACATCCAGTCATATTCTGTCAATACATTTCCTTTGTTATGTTTTTTTGCTTGTCTCACTGAAAGTTCACTGCTGTAATCCTTCTGTATACAGTAGGGTCTGTAGAGTCATATTCAACATTGTTTCCGAAAGACTGGGTCGTAGGCTTCAGGTGTGTCGCAAAAAGGTTTGGGGGTGATCTCGCAATATGTTTACTAAGAGGTTCACAGATATTCTTGCTAGTTCAACCACTGTTTAGAACATGAGTAACTCAATATCTCAGATATCACAAAGTGGGTGGCAGTGGTGGCCTAGCGGTTTAGGAAGCGGACTTGGGGCTGCAAGGCTCAAGGCTGAATCTACCAGCTGCTTGGTTGTCATTGAGGTGCACTGTCCAGACCCACATAACTCTCATTGGGTTCACCACCAACAGGAAGGCTCACAGTACAGTGCGGTGTGATTTGGGTGGCAGTCATGGAGACTGATGCTTCTGTGACGCAGCAATGGATAAGTGGATGAAGATGAATGAATGAATAATGTTCATTGATGGTCAATGATTTACAGATAATGTCTTCTTGGGTTGTGAAGGGTTGTGTCTTTTAAAATAAAGGTCCCAAGAAAAAAAGTTTGAGAAACACTAAAACGGGGACTATGTAAAGTAAGTAAGTAAAAATCAGGGACCTTTTTTTTTATCAGACAATGACAAACTAAGGTTTGGGGGCAGATGAGGCCAGATCTGAACCGTCAAACTTGTCCAAAGTATTGTAGCTTTGGGTTGAACCGTGATCAAGCCTTTTCTCTCTTCCTGTAATAATTGTGTTTGCCAATGAGATGGAATAAAGAAGGGGAACATAATTTTAGCCTTTGTGCCTATCTATTACATGTCAATAATCTTAGTTCACATAAAAACTCTACATATATGCCCAGCCCAGGCCAGGTGTCCAATTTTAGGGAAATTTGTGGCCCACAATTTAGAGGTTTTGCCACCATCTGTTGTTATTGATAATGTTATCAGTTAAAAAGTAGTTTGGTTGACTGTGCAGTTTAAGCAACATAAAGTGATTAAAATAAATGTTGTTTTTTATTTTAAATAAACGTTATATATCAGATGCTATCAAAAGACGCTATAATCAGATGTTCCTATAAATATTTGCCTATTGCAACATCACTAGTTAGAAACATATTTATAAGAAGGTCCACTCTTAACATGTTTGCCCCTAATGATGTAATATATGGTAATTTCAAAGTCATTCTACACCAAAATCTATCTGGCTTGTTTTAATTATACTTGTTTTCGCTGCATTGTTGAGAGCAAAATAATCAGTTCAGAATCTCACAGTACACTACATTTTTTTTTTAAATCCTACTGAAAGCTCTACAAACACAATGTTATGTGTTGTGTAGTGGAGCAGGTGTGTGTATGCATGTGGGTCAAGGTCTTTCAGAATGTGTTTGGCAGCATTGATATAAGATTAGGCCTGGAGTTATGCTTGAAGAGAAGAGATTACAATGACAAACAAAGACCCATTCAACTCTTTAGGAACGGTCTCTCAGTGGTTCCTTTTAATTAGAGTGACTTCTAAGCACACACACACACACACACACACACACACACAGGAAGACATATGTAGGTTAAAATACTTGGAGGCTTACAAAAATAGACTCTTTTTATTGACCTAGCCTATAATTTACCACATATAAGTCATTAATTGAATTCTCAACATATTTTTAGAGACGTCCAATGATAGTGATTGATTGGTTGGACACTAGTATTGCATTGGCGTACTGGCCAGTGCCATCATATTAGCACACAAAGGGGTAAGGAACTCTTCATTGAGCATTTAATCTATAACCAAGGCGAACAGCGGGCAGCTTTGAGTGCCTGGGGAGCAGTGGGTGGGGAAGGTGCCATGCTTAGTGCACATGACATAGGAATAGAATTCTGAGATAAGTTAAGTCTTCCTTGTATTATATACTGTACATTGTATATTAGGCTTTATTCAAAAGTTATGGCCAGTTATGGTTATCCTTAACCATTAGACTACCACTGTCCCTAGCAATATTAGGCCAATACTAGCCAATACCAATACTAGACACTATTGCAGTGTAAATATGAAATATTTGAGAGAACAATATCTGTTTTTCGATAATGAAAACCTGATAACACAATGCCAGGGTTTCAACCAATTTGCTGAACACACACGTAAAGACTCCTGAGAGTTTTGTGGGCTGCATATATAAATATCAGTACCAGGTAGGATTTGGTCAATAGTTGTGTCACTGTTTGCAAGGACATCTGCAGTGCTGCATTTGCAGGAGTGTGACCGGGCGGTACCCCCTGTATCAGGGACTATCTCTGTTTGTGTGTGTCACTGCCATTATGCAGAGCTTAGCGCGGCGCCATAGCAAGCACCGGCGCTCATTACATCACCTCTACGCACAGTTACACATGTACAAAGACAAGATTTGTGCACATCAACACACCACACACAGAGCAGCAGAGAAGCCAGGCAACTACCTACTTTGTTCAGCACAACACATCTTTGACTGGCTCAAATAGCAGTGATGTCATTTACATAATACCCACTATTCCTTGAGCGCATTGTCTTGTTTTCTGTATTTGTGTCAACATAGTGTCCAGTCTCACAGAAAGATGCTTCTTTGTTTCTGCCTTCTTCTAACATCAAAACCTCAAAGAATGGATGACCCATAATATCAACCAGTTGTTTTATGGGCCTGATATGTCATGTAATATCTGGAAGATTTATTATTTTTTTCTCCCAATAATTAAAGCCTGATAACAGTCTGTGTCTAGTCAAATAATGTGTGTCGTAAATATAGTTTTGGGGATAAACGGCTGTATATGACCTTAGAAGTCACTAGATGGCAGTATTTTAGCTCATTTAATTAATCTTGTACTCAAACATTTGTTTGTACATATAATTAATAAACATTAACAGGCTGTTAACTGTTGGTATTGCTTGTTGCATTGGAATCGGAAATTAACTGATTCGACAATTTTGGCACGTCAGTTAATCAGACATCCTTACCTCAGCTACAAAACATTTCTTATATCTCTCCAAAGATAATCAAAACCAGATTTTTTCACATTTTATGTAAAATTAAACTTGTTATAAGCAGATAAAGAAGGGGAACATAATTTTAGCCTTTGTGCCTATCTATTACATGTCAATAATCTTAGTTCACATAAACACTCTACATATATGCCCAAAGTGCAACTTTGTCAGATAAGTACAAAGAACTAAGGATGATATGAATTTTTTGTGGCAAAAATTAGTCAGTTCATTTTTTATGGAGGACAGCAGATTTTATATTCAGGTGACTTAACCTGAACTGTTCCTCCTGTTTCACAGACCAGCAACCAGTAGCGGTGCCAACTTTACTGATCACATGACCACCCCAGTCTAATAGAGTGGCTCTGGAATGTCGTTGAAGAAAGGAAATGGTTAGGGAGGATTAGGTTAAGGTTAGGGATAGAGTGTTACTGTTGGGTTTAGGGCTTGAAGGTTGGTGTTAGGGTTAGGGCAGGGGTGCCCATCAGGATCTTCCAGTAGATCGCCAATGGAGTGATGTTAGATCGAAAGCAACAACTTAATAAAGATAGTAATTAAAACTAGAGATGTAATTCTATTTCAAGATGCTAATCACTTTCATTGTATTTTGAGTGAATCTACAATATAACATATTGTATAGTTTAAGATATCCAGTTTATATAGGTAAATATTAGGGGTGTGCTAATTAAGTGTTTTGGATCAGTAATTCGTCTGTGACCTACACGATCCGATAAGTAAAACGGTCTGATGGTTAGCACTTTTGTCAGTGTATCAGTTTCCTGCTGGATGACCCCACCCACTTTAGCAGTGAGCCAATATATACACATATACATCTATTCACACAGCCTATGGAGGTGTCACTTTCGTTGTGTGAACTGTGACATCGGCTGATTTGATTGGAGTTCAGGTTCTGAGCAACGTGATGATGCAACACATGATGTTTCTCATTTAAAATTGAAGGTTTGGACATCATACTTTTTTTCAAGAAGAAAGGAAAAATAGATAGAAGCAACATGATTTGCCGACTCTTTAGAGTGCTAACACATTGGAGGTCCAACAAACCTTAGCAGTCATCCGGGTAACACTGACGCTGGTACGGCAGAAACGACCAGTAGTCAGACAGAATAAAATTAATCTAAAGTTTTTCCAACCGCAGTTCGGCAATAACTCGGTCAAGACCAAGGCAATAACGGGATCTATCGCTCATTATATTACAAAACAATGTCCCATGTGACAGTCTGGTTACAGGAGTGCTGTCTACAGCTAAACCTTTCTAAAATTGAAGGGATGTTTTTCACTAAAATAAGTAGAGTGTCACCTGATCCTGGTATACTCATTAATGGAGATAAAATACCAATTGTCAATCAGAATAAATATCTTGGGTTAATATTAGATTCACAGCTATTCTTTAAAGACTATGTTGATAAAATAGTGTAAAAATATATATATATTCTATGTATTTTCTATTGTATATGTATTGTGTGCTTCTTCCCTTTTTACATCATGGTCAGGGGACTACAGATAAAAACTAGCCTCTGGCTAATTCTTTCTTATTTCATCATGTGTTTTTGAAATTCCATTTACCCCTTTTTAATAAACTAAAAAAGACTGGCAGCTGTATAGTGTTGTTGAAAGTGGAGTTGTAAATTTTTATTTAAGATTCAAAAAACTAATCGAACTGGACCAAATCGGATCAAACTGGATCGATCATTTAATATTTTTTATGAATTGTCCTGAATCGTATCGTAGTGAATCGAGATATGAATACGATCGTTAGGTGAGTGGATCGTCACACCCCCAGTGAATTTATTTAGAGTTTTCAATCTAAGTAGATCACTTCAGCCATTTGAAAGGTAGCTTACAAGACAAAAAAGTGTGTTACAAGACAGTTCACTTTTGTCTTGTATTTCTACTCTCCAACTCTACTGTCATATAATAACATGGGAAAGGGTGATACAATCTAGGGAGGGTTAATAACAGTGTCTGGTATCTACATTGTACATGTATATGTGTATAAATATAAGATGATGATAACTTGTCTTGGAACTCAACTATCACAATAGAAAATGAATTGTTGTATTATCTCCAACTTCTGCACATGCAATACTGCACTAGCACTTTTAGAGTCCCAAACCAGTCCCTTCTATTCCCTCAACCCATGCGTGTCTGTGCCACATCACAAAAGCACAGACAGGGTGAGCGTATCCACAAACAGTAATGCAGATTACAGAGGCAGCAGAGTAACTGAAGAGCAAACATCTCATTACAAAACATTGTACACAGGCTCAGTTCTATTACAGGCCACCGCTGAGAGACAGCTTCTCCACTACGGAGAGCACTAAATGGAAGAGGCAGAGGAAGGGAGGAGTGTGTGAAAGTTTAATGCTGCTTCTCACAATACCTCCTCCACCTCCTGGCTTCTACCGCCACAGTGTCATTACCACTCGCACAAACACATCAACATTTTGATGAGTGAGGTAATTTTACCTGCGTAAGCTGATACTTCCAAACCCTCATCCAGCACAGGGGAGATGGAACCACATGGAACAGATAAACTTCACCCAGATGACAGCATTGTGAGGCGCAGTTGTGACTACAATGACAGGCATCAGGAGGGGTTGACTGTCTACAACTATCGAACCATGCTACGCATTGCTTTGAATAAAACATTGATAACATGTCTGTAAAAGTCCTCCTGATCTTTCTTCAGTTTTTAAAGTCTCTACGCCTCAGTGGAGATCACTGCCAGAGAAGAAGTTTGTTCAATATCCCTATATGTTTTTAGTCTTTTCAGTGCAAAGAATGACTGCTCCACTAATGCTGTTGTCACCTGCACAGTGAATATGAGTAGGAGTAACTTCGTCTCCTCGCAAAATGTTTTGATAAGATCCTCCTGAACCAAAAAGCTGAGAAGCTGTCCGGGGGATTGCCATTCTTTGGAGCTAACGGGTTGTATTAAAGGACATGGGCTCTGTTTGATGTGGTGGTGAGAACAGCTGGAAGACATCACTGTAGGACAGAGGGAGTAGGAGTTTGTATACAGAGGGAAATACAACATATTGACCTGGAGAGACAGACAGGAAGAGAGACGAATAGAGAGAGAGAGAGAGAGACTTCCCTTACGATATAGATATTAATTGATACACCTGCTGAATGCTGTTTTTCTGCTCTATGTCAGGGTCCCTTCTTTTTTTTCATAAAAAAACAGCCATACCAGTAATGTCTGCAAGAGATATACTTAAGTTCAATTTACTTTAATTCTGTTTATTTCCTTGAAATGTCAGTTTTTTCTATTTAACCTAACATAGAAAACTACTGATTTCCCAATATACACACAATACCCAACTTATGCAAAAAATATGTTCTAAGAGGCTGTGCATATGCTGAATTTTTTGTAAGTCGTTATATATTGCGATTCAATCTATTTACTACTCTAAATAAAAATTAAAATAAAGTGTGCTGGGGGGTTGAAAAAAGTAGTAGTAGAAGTTGGTTGATAGGCAGGTCTAGGTAATTAGGTCAGTCAGGTGGTTGGTTGGTCAAATAGAGAGATAAATACCTTGATAAATACTAGGAATGTGCGATATGACATTTACCGATTCTGATCAGAACCGATATTCCCCAAACACTTAATTTCCGATACCGATATGAACCGATACGGATATAGGCAGCTAATTTCCCCTGAATTATTGTGATACCAGACTAAATGTATTCTAATAATAACAGTGTACAACATAAACACCCTACTTCAATATAAGTTATTGAAAATGATACATTTATTTTTTTACCACTTTGTCTGAAACAGTTCTATGATTCTTTGTGCAGCATTTGATGTAAACAAGAAATGTCCAGTGTTGGACAGAATAACATTCCAAAAACATTGATTAACATTATAAATCGGGCTCATTCAGACCTCACAACAATAGTCAATATAAATGGGCACAGATAGAAACAGCTGCAGTATAAGAGTAAAGAGTGCTCTTTAATCAGAGAAAAAACTTTTCAGCATCGTCACAATGTAAACGAAACTTCTGGTTGATGACATGAGAGACGACACCGAACGGCGTTTCAATGGCAAATGTCAAAGAAATACTTATTTCAAATACAATTAGTCCTGACATAGCCCCGCTACAGAAACTCCACACGTTTAGAAAACACAGCGTCTTCAACGGAAGAGAACGACTGGTTCTCTTAGACGATGAACTCCGTGAAGTTTGACGGATTTCTTTTGCTCTCTTGTCTGTTCTTTACAGTATTTAACTCCGAGTCTTTAAGATAGAGAGAGAGAGAGAGAGAGAGACAGAGAGAGAGAAAGAGAGAGAGCTGCTGCCGCTGCTGTGTTGTTTTACTGAGTTCATTCCATGTTGTTTTTCTTTACTTCGCTGCATAAAACGCCTCGTGTTAAAATCTTACCCCCACCCTCACATGATCGGCTCCTTGCAGTCATTAAGAATAACAGTTTTCTATCCACAAAAAAACTCCAGACCACGGACATTCACTGTAGCGTTGCTCATTGTAGCTGTCTCTTTAAATGACATCATGAATCAGTGTGATAGTGTCAGTATTGCAGACTCAGTTCCTCATGCGGAAGTCCAGCGTATTTGCCGAGACCGCGCCTTTGCAGCATCGGATTAATAAAATCGGTGGAAAAACCGATGCTGATATAATCCGATATTAAAAATTATGCTCATATCGGCCCGATATTTATCGGTGGACCGATATATCGGACATCCCTAATAAATACAGAGATAGGTAGGTAGATCAGTAGGTGAGTAGGTTGTTCAATAACTAGATTGGTTGGTTGGTCGGTCGGTAGGTAATTGGAAGTTACCTACCAACAGTTGGTCATTCAGTCAGTTGGATGGTCACTAGGTAAGTAGGTGGGTACGTACTTATTTTGATAGATAAAGATAGATAAATAGATTTATCAACAGGTAGTGGAGTTATGAATCAAAAATCCAGTTAATTTAATCTCTGTTGTTATTGTTATGTCAAATACACAAAGGACATGCAGTGACCTTCAGAGCAGTAAGAAATTTACCCATTCACATGCATTCAGCAAAAAATCTGCTGCTGTCAACAAAGTACAGAACAACACATGGATATGTTGGTGGTAACAACTAGTGGCTGTTTTTGTGTCTTTGACTATGTAGTTTGGTCTTAGTAGACTGAGCCTTGTGGGTTTGAGTCTTGGTGTTTTGTGTCGAAGTCTATTGGTCAATATTATTGTGTGAGTGCAGCCTCTTGCCACAAGAGGAAGTTGTAACTTGTAAATGCAGGCACTGGCCTGGAATGACTTGCAAGAAGTTGGGGAAAAAGTCATTGCCATAAAGGTGTTTAGAAAATATCCACTAAATATAAAAACAAATACTCAAAATTACTAATAAATACTTTTTCATATAAAGTAATTAAATGGACAATATACATGTAATAATAGTAATAATATTAGTTTACTTTATTAATATAAAGGGTTCAAAAATGACAAATGAGGAGTGTTAGCCGCTGCATTCAAATGTATTAATTAGAGCTTATTAAACATACATATTTTGGCACAATCCAGTAGGTTAATAGTGATTCCTATTGAAGTTTGCAGTTTAATATCCTTGACATAGGACAAGATATTAACTTGTTATCCACTCACTGATTCCTAGGGATTTAATGCACTTATACAGTAACTCTGATCGACTCAGTCCGCTGTTCTACTCGATGCGGTTCTGGGGAATCTACATTAGGATGCTCTAAAGCTCTGCGCATTTACAGCCACACTCTCTGCCACATTAATCATGGAATTCCCCTTAGTATCTCCCCAGCACTCAATAAACAATACCGAGTCCTTTTCTGGAGAAAGAAGAAGGGATTATAAATTCTTCACTAGGCAGCCTAGCAGCTCTCCTCTTTCTTACTGGCCGGCCCTTCGCCTCGTAAATCCTACCTGGATGTCAGAGGAATTTAAAGGACGGACAGATAGGAAACAATATAATCGGACGGGCCAGAAAAACAAGTGCAGGTTTCAATATTCCTTGCAGCTCAAATTTACTCAAACCGTGACTCTACTTTTCTTTCTCTTTTCTTGGCTGCAGTTGATCCAAATCCAGTGAGTGTTGTCACAGACACTGACCGATGGCAGAGGTTGTAAGACTGAAAAGTTATTCATCCATTCATTCATCTCCAATTGCTTATACCTTATTGCGTCTTGGAGGCAGCATTTTCTACGACTGCCACCCAAATCACACTGCACCTACTGTGAGCCTTTCTGGGTAGATATTTTCTTGGTTAAACACAATTTATGTTCTTTCGTAGATGAGTGGACCCATGTGTATGCAGATGTGTTGATAGAAGTGGAGAAATATTCTACTTTTTAACTTTTCTTTCACAACTTGAATGCATTAAACCAAAGTGTTACAAACACCACTTGCATTATATTGAATATTGAAGGAAATTAGTTATCCACATGAAGGCTGACAGTATGGTGCAGTGTGATTTGTGTGTGTGTGTGATCAGCTGCCTCATATTCAATGTCTCACATTGCCTCTATGGCACTGTTTAACAAAAGCGATGCTGCCCTCTTGGGAATTGCATTGCCTGCATCTCCGTATCTGAAACCCGAGCATCTGGCTCAGCATCTATTTCCATGAAGCAGATCAGGAATGTTCATGTCTCATCCCAAAGCGAGACTTTGATCTGTTTGATCTGCTTTTCCTGGCAAATATAAGCCTCTGTATGGCTCTCTTACACTCATATCTCACTGTACTCCTTTGCACATAAACACCTCTGCTTTTCTTGTTTTCCTTCTAAACCTGCGCTCTCTCCATCACAGTGGCGCGTTAACAGCTTCTGTCAGATGTAGCTGTAATGGTTTCCCAATAATAATCACTGCCAAGAAAACAGGAGTTGGATAGAGACAGGAATTAACCTGAGAACAAACAAGGTATAAATCATTTGTCCAGACCAACGGTGATAAAGGTGTGAGTGTGTGCTTCATTTTCCTCTGGCTAAAAGCACTCGGCTTGCAAAGAAAAAGTAGGAGGTGCACTCTCTCATACACTCAGTTGGCAGTGAGCTTGTCAGTGCAGGATGCTCGCTTCCTCTGAGCGACTTGATCTACATGACTGGGAGGAGTACGTGTCCTTAGAAGAACAGGACTGTCTGGATTTTTGGCGTATATTTTTGGCTTTTCAAAGAATGGTGTCAGTGGGTCTGTAGACATCAGCCGGAAAGATTTGACTGCTGGGATTTAGAGGTGCATTATTGACTTCTATCTAGGGGTGTGTTGTAATGCTAGAAGGGTCTGTTTACCAGTAGAATTTTTAAAGAGAGGAATGAAACTGTAATGGCACAGGAGGGTAGGGAGACATAGCCCCTATAAGGGGCTGCAGGACTGGTGTAGAATGGGGAACCACATCCTGAAGAAGAAGAAAAAGCGGAAGGATGAGAGTGAGGATGAATTCCCTGTGCCCTCCCTCCAGACCTCTATCAGGGAAAAACCAAAAAGCTTTCGGCTCTTTGGAGGTACCAAATCAAAAGGTAAGTAGAGCATTAAGTGTCTGTCAAATAGTTCTAATGTTCACTATTAGAAAATCCTTAGAAAAGAGTTGACACGAATGTGCATTTGTTCCAGTTACTGGTTGACAACATTATCATTCAAACTTCTAGTCTGCTCTGTGATTCTCTTTGTTGCACAACTATGCACAAAGTGATGTATTTGTGTTTCAGATTGGAGTCTTGTCAGGTCAAACTGTCAAATACTGCTCGTAGTGAGGGATTACTTTAAATCCCTCCTTTTTATTGCAGTCCAAAAACACATTTAAAAAAGTAGAGAGAGAAGGCTTAGACCTATCTATCTATCTATCTATCTATCTATCTATCTATCTATCTATCTATCTATCTATCTATCTATGGATCGATCTATCTATGGATCTATCTATCTATCTATCTATCTATCTATCTATCTATCTATCTATCTATCTATCTATCTATCTATCTATCCACTTACCTACCTACCTACCTACCTACCTACCTACCTACCTACTGATATATCTATAATCTAGTCATGGAGTAGCCCAATTGGACAAGTTCTTCTCTCAGTTTCAGATTGATAGTTGGGTTTATGTCCAAATATGGGGGTGTTAGAATTACGATGAACACATCTTGAATTGGTTTTCTCTCCTGGTGGTCGATGCTTGTGTCATAGCGTGTGTGTACGTGCGTGATGTCATGCAGATGTGTGATATGTTTTGTTCCTCTTTATTCACCACCCTATTTTTTAGCAGTGTATCCAGAAATCTGGGCTGCAAATGCATTCCTACATTCCAGCACAATTTCCTTACACATGGCCACCCATCCGTTATGCATGCAAACCACTTTTCAGACACAGCTCACATTCGGCTAATTTTTTTTTTGCCGTAATTATGGCTGCTTAAATAGACGCAGGTCAAAACAGGAAGTTCAGTAGACCTTAAACTTATGTACTGCAGTGTATAAAATAGCGCTCTATTAAGGAAATAAGAGGATTTTTTGGGATTGTTTAACCACAGGTAGATGCTCTTATCAGACAGACACAACATGTTGTGCAGTAGAGACACTGTCAGCTGATTTCACTCCACATGTGATGCTTACTCACCAGATGATGTCAACTGGCTGCACATAATAAGCTCAGTGCATTTTAAACTCAATTGTCTGAGTCCACAGGTGGTCAATGCCACAGACAACTTTAACACTGGACTTTTTGATGGTTTTCATCAAACATATATGAAACGAATTATAATTATAATAAATCAATCCATACATATTCATCCATTATAAGCAGGGGCAGCAGTCTCCAAAACCTCCACCCAAATCACCCCACCTTTCAGCAGCCCTACTTGCATTGCAAACCAATGACATTGCGCCACTGTTTCTTGTTTTAATAACTAAATACCAGCCTGTTTGATTGAAGACAACACTGAACAACTGGCAGAAATGGAAGAAATCCAATAATATTCCAAAACTAAGTCGACTGGACAGAGCAGGTTCCTTTTTATTTTGAGCTCTCTGAGATCCGGCTTCTACAGGATTCTTGAGACTTGGTAGTCATTATCTTCCCAGATGTTCCCGCCACCTGGTTGTCTGGTCATGTCAGGTCACAACAACTCTCTCTTTCTTTTTCTTTTTATTGAACTTATTTCCTATTTTGTGAAAAAAAAGAGAGAGAGTTCCAGTTTAAAAAAAAAAATTCTGTTCCTGTCTTATGTCTAAAACTGTCTACTTTATTTATTTGCACAACAGGCTAACTACCAAGTCACAAGTTAGTTAAATTCTTCTGGAAAACCCTGTCATTCATCATGTCCAGCTTCTCTACCCAGACAAGTTTCTCAGGACCTCAAGGGCACAAAGCCCACCTTGTCTGCTTTAATTGCTGTTGTCAATTTTTTACCTCTACCATCGTGTCCTGACCTGCTTCTCTGCTTCTCTGTGTTTTTTGGAAACCAGGGGAGTTATTGCCCCTGTCCTCTGTCCATGACTTCCCCCCGACGCCCATCAGCTGTAGGAGCATTTTGTTTTCTACTTTTTAAATGACAGGACTTCTGCAGTAGCTTGGTAATTGTGGTTTGTCTACATACCCTCGCACTAAATGTAGCATGGAAAGGTTTTAGTTGTTGAATTGCATCTCTCGATCACTTTTAAGGTATAAACATTCCTTGTAAATGGACCATGGCTTTAAGTCGGTTTCAATAATAGAAGAAAAAGTCAAAGACATTTTGTTTTCCAGTTGAAGTATCTTTACAATCTGCAGTTGTTCAGGTGAGATATCAGTACTGTTTTTCTTCAATCCAACACCCTTGGCAGGAGAAATCAAGCATTAACACTTAACTTTTTTAATCCAACTCAAGGTCAGATCTTTTGCCCTTTTATTCTTTGTCACAGTTTAGTGTTTTGAATGAAATTGCTAATAACAACAGGCAATTGCTGATTGACTTGACATCTATGGCCTAGATTTCCCATCTATCTATCTATCTATCTATCTATCTATCTTTAGCTTTGATCTTTCTGGAGTAGGTCGCAAAATTATGTGCTCCTGTTTATTTTGTCTTTTTTACATGAAAACCCCAAACATTTTTAACACATTTTAGCCCCATCGTCTTCGTAAACTTATACGCGTCGTTTACGCGCCACCGTCGTTTTATTTTTCGCCCCCAAAACCCTGTTTTTGCCCGTTTTCGGCTCCCGTTAATGGCCGACGCATGGCCGAGACAGATGACGCACGGTATGGTCACCTCACCCGCGATCATGCCGTTAGGATTGTACCGCCCGTTCCTTGCACCAAGCAAGCGCTTTCAGAGGCTGTGGGTGGTGTTATTGGGTGCGAAAATGCCCTGTGCATTGACAAGGTGAAAGGAGCTTGGGTTGTTTTTGTGTCAACGGTTGAGAACGCCCGCCGGCTTGTCCAGACTGGCATCGTGGTTGACGGACTGCTGCTGACGGTCTCACCGCTGGCA
>JAFBJS010006153.1:0-17092 GCA_016785265.1 Paraplagusia blochii
ATCTATATTGGTAATGTAGGTCTGCTTTGAGATTTTGTTGTATCTTTGATTTGTTTCATGTTCTTCAATCACATTTGTAAAAATGTAATGTCTTGTTTATATATAATCTTTTTTGTGTACAGTATATCTGAATTTTTGCAAGATAAGAATATTAGTGAAATAAAATGATTAAAACATATGCTTTGGTGGCTTCTTTGTTTGTAAATTGAAAATGACAATATGTATAAATATTTATATATAAGCCCTTGAAACATACACGTAACAAGTACAACACCAGGTATACGAAGGTGTATTAAAAAAAAAAAAAAATGTTTTCATAGTGCTATGATGAACACAGTAACATTGACTTAGGACCAAGGCTTTGAATGGGTCAAACAGTAAACTTTGGGCAAGTTGCCTGAAACAGAAAACAAACCAGAAACATTATTTTTTTATGTGTTTTCCAGAACATATATTCTTTAAATTAATGGTTGCAGTTTTTTTTTTTATGATCCTACAATTAAAGACATTGTTCTCCAAAAAAATCTAATATAGCCTGCAATGAACTGCAATGACAACCTCCTATGACGTGCTGGAACCTACTATAACAAGAGATGGCATGACATGGATGGTAACCTCATCCATCCCTTCAGGGCCAATCTCTTAATTCCCCTTCCCCCTGTGTCCGTACTCCAGTCTATTCTTCTCTTTTCTTCCACTATCCCAACTTTTCTTTGCTAACCACCTGGAAATCCCCCACCACAGCCCAGAAATGCCCTCACGTCCTTTTCCAAAGTCTTCACAACAATCCTCCTTCTTTGACCTCCACCACTTGATCTTCTGCTCTGTCTTCACCTTCTTCCTTCTTCTCACCTCCATTGTCAACTTCAATGCCAAGCTGTCGGGCTACACTCTCACCTGCCACCACCTTACATTGACTAATCTCCCTCAGAATTCCACCTTTACAGAGGATATAATCTACTTGTGTGCCAAAGGAATTCCCCAAGAGAAGCTCTCTGAAACCAAATGCAGCTCATTCCAAAATTCCTCTTTTTCTACCAACACACAGTCTACCTGTAGAGCATAGGCACTGACATTATTCAAAAACCCTCTTCTGGTTCAATCTTCATGTACATCAACCTGTCTGACACTCACGTCCACCACATTCCTAGCATACTCGTCTCTGATCTCCTCTACTCCATTTCTCTTCCCATCTAATCGATGGTTAAATAACTTAAAACTCCCCCAATATTTTTAGCCCTGATGCCCTTCAACCCGGTCTCTCGCACATACAACACATCCACTCTTCTTCTCTCCATCATGTCAGCCAGTTCTCAACTTTTCCCTGTCATTGTATCTACATTCAGAGTTCCTATTTTCCGGATGGTTTTCTGATGCAGTGCTTTCCGGCACTAAAAGCATTGACTTGTGCTCCTTAGTGGCTGGTTTATCCACTACATACAGCTTTATGGCCTCAATGCTGCTGTTTGTTTCTGTCTTTCTGTAGGCTGGTCCAACAGTATCTGTCTCACCTCAAGTGCTTTTATTTGCATAGAAAGAATTGACATTTGCTAAAAATAAGTGACAGCTGTGTTACCACTACTGATTTTCTGATTTTCATCACCATTTTATTACGAGTAATGTTTCAAATTTACATTAAAAAGCCAAATATTAGTTTGAGTAAAGATTGCATTGTACTTATGATTTGTTGCTTTGTATATTGCCACATTGTTTATCACACTTTAAACTGTATATAATGGAGAGTTTTATTACTTTGCAAAAAAACAAACAAAAAAAACAATTAAGATGTGTATAAGAGATCAGACAATCTCTATGAACCACATGCTCTGCACGTAATATGCAACATAATTAAATAAATTGATGTTTTTATGAATGCTTGTTAATTTTGGAAAATAATTAGGCAAAATAAATATTTGGGGAAAAATACACAGGAATACAAACTTTTCAAGACCCTTTTAACAATAAAAGTCTTTATGAAGTTTCAGAAGTTTCAGATTATTGAAAGCGTACTTTAAAACAGATAAATAAAAATAAATTTTTCTATTTACGTTTCTATTTTATACATGCACGGAAGTGCATTAGAGGTTACCTAAGTTGCTATCCTACCAAAAAAGACTCGGTCATCCATTAATATAGCTAGGGCGTTGCCAACATTTAAGGTTGAACAAATGCATACTTATAATAAGCCCTAATAATGTGTTATATTTAACCCTTTTAATCATTGAGGTATAGCGGGAAATCAGGGAAATAACGCTATTTACTAGGGGGTGTGAAGATTAATCGTTATGGAACGGTTATCAATCTTTGACCTACACAATCGGTTAAAATGCAGTAAAACGGTCCGATGGTTCGGATTTTTTCGTCCATGGATACGTTTCCTGCTCTAGTGCTCCGCTCACAGATGTTTAGAGATAGGCACAGCATTGGCTGTTTCCTCCCACTGGATCAGTGAGCCCATGGACATATATACAGACAGACATATTGACTCTGTAGAACGACAGTCGAATACACTGAAGGTCCAACAAAGTGGGTGTAGATGATGCTAGAACGGCAAGAACGGCCAGTAGTCAGAGGAGTGGACAGAATATTGTACATAGGTTTTTCCAACCACATTTCAGCAATAAGTCCAAGGCAATAACAGAATCTATCGCTCGTTATTTTACAAAACAATGTCCTATGTGACAATCTGGTTACAGGAGTTCTGTCCACAGCTAAACATTTGTAAAACTGTAGCCATGCACTTCACTAAAATAAGTAGAGAGTCACCTGATGCTGATATACTTGTTAATGGAGATAAAATACAAATTGTCAATCAGTATAAATATCGTAGTCTGTGAATCAAGTTTTAAATCATATCGTTATGAAAATAAAAGATTCCCAACTCTACTGTATACCCTTTGGAGTAGGACGGAAAACAACAAATAATGAAATATTTTTGATACCTTGAAAAAAAATCTACAAAACTTATCTGCATTTAAGAGCGCAGGGCAGACCAAACCACCAATATAAACTGAGAGATATCAAAAAACTATTTTGGCTTCATGTGTTTTAGTAACACAGTGACAAATGGGGATTTATTAGGATTTATTACACGGCCACATCTCACTGAGAGGTTTAAAGTGCAGATGTGTTTTCAACAAAACAATATGTCATTTTGATAAGGGCCACCCTAATATGACTTAAGGAAGAGAGGTCGACGCACACCTTTGATCCTGGTGTGGTATTTTTACTAATGACTGGTTAAAAATAAAAATCAGATATATAAAAATATTTATGATGAAAAAAGATTGAAAATAATATCCTTTTTATACTATCCTCTGGTGGGTTTATTTCAAACCCATCCATCCATCCATCCATCCATCAATCCTTCTAAGTTAGCTTAAATAAAATAATCACCCAAATGTTTATATGATACAAATAACATTTTTGCAATGATTAATGCATCACTTTTATATAGCACTTTTCATGTTACTCAAAGACGCTTCACATCATAATAATGATCTTAATAGAAGAAGGATTTTAACACGCGTTCAAATGAATTCTTCCACAATATTTTAACCTGGAAACTGTGACAACCCAAGCTCTTTCATTTATGGAGAACATGTTATTATACCCGCAAGATAATCAGACAGGAATTACCCTGTATCATTGAATCACCATAAACTGTTATGACAGTAATAGTGATACCATGAGTTTTGAAATCCATTCCTATTGGTCCAGTGTTTTTTATTTATTTATTTAAGGTCAGACTGACTGACAGTAAAAGTTTCTCATTAACAAAATAAAATATGTGGGACGATTCAATAATAAAGTGACTGGTGTCAGTGGGAATTTCTGAAAGATCTATGTTTTCAGATAGTCTGTTTTTCGTTACTATTTATTTTGGCTACCCAAATCCCGCTGCTCCATTCTGTTAGCCTTCCTGTGGCTGGTGAGCCCACTGAGGGTTATGTGGATTTTGCTCAGAGCACCTCAGTGGCAACCTGGCAGCTGTTGGATTAGAAGTAGAAGAATGATCCTAGTGATGGAGCAACCAGGTAGGAGAAAAAGAAGAGGTTGATGGATGCAGTGAGGGAGGACATGGTGGTAGTTGGAGTTTGAGGATAAGATACAGAAGACATGGGAAGATGATAAAGGTGATTCTAAACCAAAGGAGAATTATAGACAGTGCAAATGATCTCAACTGTATTTTTTTTCATAATTTAAAAGCAGATACAAAAGAAATTTGAAGGTTAATTTGTAAATCTCTTGGCATGTTTCTGTTATGCTCCTCTGTCCTTGGACTGTGATTTAGTTCATATCACGCCAACTGTTATTGATGTTAATGTTTTAAATCAGCACTTACAGTAAATGGTCTGTTATCTTTTTTTGTTTCTGGTATCATTGGTCATGTCATGCCAACACATCTGTTGTCTGTGTTGACTGATGATGGTTAATGAACAACAAAGTTGACAGGTGGAGTTTGTTTCCTCACGTGTTGACCTGGTTTCAGGTGTGTATATGAAGGGCAGAGGAGTCTCACCAACATCATACTCATCATCATCTCCATCAGTGCAGCAGCAGCTGATACCTGAACAACCTCAGCCTTCATACAGTCGACCTGACAGGTAACACTGATGCTCAACCTCTGGTTTCATTCCTGTCATCTTGACTTTTCTATAATATTTTTACCATTTTTTTCCTCTCTCAAAGAGTCTTAGAGTTTCTTCCTCATCACTTCGTCATCCTCACCATCTTCATCATGAAGACCATCTTGCTCCTCACTGTTTTGTTCAGTGTTGTTCTCTCCATTATGGCAGCAGCAGGTCAGACTCACTTTTCACACGTCTGCTTCTTTTTCTGTTCTGTAATCTACAAAATCCCATTGAAAAATGATGATATTTTATTACAATAGTCTATCTCTGTATAACAATGTATCTTTATACCTTTCTGGATAAAATCTTCATAATTTACATCTACAGTAAATAAATATCGGGTGTTTGTTTGAAGCCCAACTTTCTGCTCGTCTGTAGACAGTTGTTGAGTTTTATTTATAAATAATTTACCTTTCAGTTCCGGTTGAAGCAGAACCTGTCCCAGTGGAGGCTGGGGAGGAAAAAATGGGTGAGTTGTGGAGTAAAAAAAAAAATATATATAACTGTTTTTCACATTTTTCAACATTTTAAAATATGTTGCCTTGTTTTAAGTGTAACTTACTTTGTTGCTTGCCGTTAGACAAATGTTGAGTTATCTTAATTATTTATCAAAAAAATTGTCCCATTTAGTTCCAGTTGAACCAGAACTTACTCCAGTGGAGGTTGGAGGGGAAAAAATGGGTGAGTTGCAAAGTAAATTTCTTTTTCTCATTCCAAATATAAGGAACTGACTTTTAAACCAGCATTGATCCTATTACTCTCGTTTGTATTTTGCAGTAGAAAAAGTAGAACCTGTGGAACCTGAAGGTAAAAAAAAATGCTTTGTTTTACAACATTTCATGAAAGTTTTGATTTTGTTGAATCACACAACTTGTTCTGTCATTGTTCCTTCAGTGGAAGAGCCTGAAGTTGTTGTTGAGGAGATGAATCTCGTACCTGAAGGTCTGTTATTTTGATAAAGACTGTCATTTTTTTATTCTTAGTCAATAGCATTTCATCAAAACACACTAAGTCACATCTCATTTCTCAAACCTTCAGGTCGTTTCTATACTTGTCCTAGTGGATGGAGCCGATACAAGAATGGCTGCTACCAGTTTGTTTCTTCCAGTAGATCCTGGAGCAGTGCTGTGGTAATTTGACCTTCTTATCTGACTAACTGACATCTGCAGAAAAAAAAAAAAAAATCTAATCCGATTCCCTCATGAATTTGTTTAATTGTCTGTTTTCAGGCCTATTGCAACAGTTTTGGAGCCACATTACCTTCTGTCCATGATCTGTTTGAGTACACGTTCCTGCAGGATTTGACAATGAAAGCAGGACAGGCCACCTGCTGGATGGGAGGTTTCTACTTCCAGGTAGCTGCAGCATAATGGGGAAAAAAAAAAAAAAATGAAATAGAGACCAGGTGGAAACTGAGTCAGACAGAAGGATTGATCAAAAGAAATGAACCAACTTTGAAACGCAGGTTAAATTTAAACTTATACTGTGTTTTTACCAGGGCTGGAGATGGTTGGACCAAACTACCTACAGATACCAGTACTGGTACTCACAGAGCAGTGTTACATCTTACCCATGCATGTACCTGAATACCAGATGTGAGTTTTAAACTGACATTGTTACTTCTGTTTTTCTCCTTTTTTATCTATAATGTTTTAATGTTGCTTTTCTTGTCTTTCAGATGGGTGGGCCAACAGCAACTGTGCCTCCTCCAGACCTTTTATCTGCATTAAGAGCACTGATATCTGCTGAACCTGGGGAACAGCAGTGTTACTGTCATTCACCTACTCACCAAGACACGATCTTCAATAACACCTACATTACCATCTATATTGGTAATGTAGGTCTGCTTTGAGATTTTGTTGTATCTTTGATTTGTTGTCATGTTCTTCAATCACATTTGTAAAAATGTAATGTCTTGTTTATATATAATCTTTTTTGTGTACAGTATATCTGAATTTTTGCAAGATAAGAATATTAGTGAAATAAAATGATTAAAACATATGTTTTGGTGGCTTCTTTGTTTGTAAATTGAAAATGACAATATGTATAAATATTTATATATAAGCCCTTGAAACATACACGTAACAAGTACAACACCAGGTATACGAAGGTGTATTAAAAAAAAAAAAAAATGTTTTCATAGTGCTATGATGAACACAGTAACATTGACTTAGGACCAAGGCTTTGAATGGGTCAAACAGTAAACTTTGGGCAAGTTGCCTGAAACAGAAAACAAACCAGAAACATTATTTTTTTATGTGTTTTCCAGAACATATATTCTTTAAATTAACCAGAAACATTATTTTTCATATGTTTTCCAAAACATGTAATCTTTAAATTAATGGCTGCAGTTTTTTTTTTTGATCCTGCAATTAAAGACATTGGTCTCCAAAAAATTCTAATATAGCCTGCAATGAACTGCAATGACGACCTCCTATGACCTGCTGGAACCTACTATAACAAGAGATGGCATGACATGGATGGAAACCTCATCCATCCCTTCAGGGCCAATCTCTTAATTCCCCTTCCCCCTGTGTCCGTACTCCAGTCTATTCTTCTCTTTTCTTCCACTATCCCATCTTTTCTTTGCTAACCACCTGGAAATTCCCCACCACAGCCCAGAACTGCCCTCACGTCCTTTCCAAAGTCTTCACAACATTCCTCTTTCTTTGACCTCCACTACTTGATCTTCTGCTGTGTCTTCACCTTCTTCCTTCTTCCCACCTCTATTGTCAACTTCAATCCTGTGCTGTTGGGCTACACTCTCACCTGCCACCACCTTACACAGACTAATCTCCCTCAGAATTCCACCTTTACAGAGGATATAATCTACTTTTGTGCCAAAGGAATTCCCCAAGAGAAGCTCTCTGAAACCAAATGCAGCTCATTCCAAAATTCCTCTTTTTCTACCAACACACAGTCTACCTGTAGAGCATAGGCACTGACATTATTCAACAACCCTCTTCTGGTTCAATCTTCATGTACATCAACCTGTCTGACACTCACGTCCACCAAATTCCTAGCATACTTGTCTCTGATGATCTCCTCTACTCCATTTCTCTTCCCATCTAATCGATGGTTAAATAACTTCAAACCTCCCCCAATATTTTTAGCCCTGATGCCCTTCAACCCGGTCTCTCGCTCATACAACACATCCACTCTTCTTCTCTCCATCATGTCAGCCAGTTCTCAACTTTTCCCTGTCATTGTATCTACATTCAGAGTTCCTATTTTCCGGATGGTTTTCTGATGCAGTGCTTTCCGGCACTAAAAGCATTGACTTGTGCTCCTTAGTGGCACAGCTTTATGGCCTCAATGCTGCTGTTTGTTTCTGTCTTTCTGTAGGCTGGTCCAACAGTATCTGTCTCACCTCAAGTGCTTTTATTTGCATAGAAAGAATTGACATCTGCTAAAAATAAGTGACAGCTGTGTTACCACTACTGATTTTCATCACCATTTTATTGCAAGTAATGTTGCAAACTTACATTAAAAAGCCAAATATTAGTTTGCAATATAATTGTATTGTACTTATGATTTGTTGCTTTGTATATTGCCACATTGTTTATCACACTTTAAACTGTATATAATGGAGAGTTTTATTACTTTGCAAAAAAACAAACAAAAAAAACAATTATAAACATACTTGGTATATTGCCAGTTTAAGAATCATATATTTCTTAATCAGACAATCTCTATGAACCACATGCTCTGCACGTAATATGCAACATAATTAAATAAATTGATGTTTTTATGAATGCTTGTTAATTTTGGAAAATAATTAGGCAAAATTTATTTGGGGAAAATACACAGGAATACTAACTTTTCAAGACCCTTTTAACAATAAAAGTCTTTATGAAGTTTCAGAAGTTTTTAAAGTCTTTAAAACAGATAAATAAAAATAAATTTTTCTATTTACGTTTCTATTTTATACATGCACGGAAGTGCATTAGAGGTTACCTAAGTTGCTATCCTACCAAAAAAGACTCGGTCATCCATTAATATAGCTAGGGCGTTGCCAACATTTAAGGTTAAAAAAATGCATACTTATAATAATCCCTAATAATGTGTTATATTTAACCCTTTTAATCATTGAGGTATAGCGGGAAATCAGGGAAATAAAACAATGTGAAGATTAATCGTTATGGAACGGTTATCAATCTTTGACCTACACAATCGGTTAAAATGCAGTAAAACGGTCCGATGGTTCGGATTTTTTCGTCCATGGATACGTTTCCTGCTCTAGTGCCCCGCTCACAGATGTTTAGAGATAGGCACAGCATTGGCTGTTTCCTCCCACTGGATCAGTGAGCCCATGGACATATATACAGACATTCCCATGTGTCTATGCAGGTTGTGTCTTTTGCCGTGTATGAGCTGTGACGTAGGCTGATTTGGTTGGAGTTCAGGTAGTGACTATGACTCTGCTCTTAGCAACATGGCAGACAACACAGACGGAATTGACAGTGTTTCTCATTTAAAATCAAAAGTTTGGACATCATTGTTTTTTGTTCAAGAAGTATGGAAAGATAGATACAAGCAACACAATGTATTGACTCTGTAGAGCAACAATCGGATACACTGAAGGTCCAACAAACCTTAACAGTCACCCGGCGAGACGGCAAAGTGGGTGTAGATGATGCTAGAACGGCAAGAACGGCCAGTAGTCAGAGGAGTGGACAGAATATTGTACATAGGTTTTTCCAACCGCAATTCAGCAATAAGTCCAAGGCAATAACAGAATCTATTACTTGTTATATTACAAAACAATGTCCTATGTGACAATCTGGTTACAGGAGTTCTGTCCACAGCTAAACATTTGTAAAACTGTAGCCATGCACTTCACTAAAATAAGTAGAGAGTCACCTGATGCTGATATACTTGTTAATGGAGATAAAATACAAATTGTCAATCAGTATAAATATCGTAGTCTGTGAATCGAGATTTAAATCATATCGTTATGAAAATAAAAGATTCCCACCTCTACTGTATACCCTTTGGAGTAGGACGGAAAACAACAAATAATTAAATATTTTTGATACGTTCAAAAAAAATCTGCAAAACTTATCTATGCATATAAGAGCATAGGGCAGACCAAACCACCAATATGAACTGAGAGATATCAAAAAACAATTTTGGCTTCATGTGTTTTAGTAACACATTGACAAATGGGGATTTATTAGGATTTATTACACGGCCACAGCTCACTGAGAGGTTTAAAGTGCAGATGTGTTTTCAACAAAACAATATGTCATTTTGATAAGGGCCACCCTAATATGACTTAAGGAAGAGAGGTTGACGCACACCTATGATCCTGGTGTGGTATTTTTACTAATGACTGGTTAAAAATGAAAATCAAATATATAAAAATATTTATGATGAAAAAAGATTGAAAATAATATCCTTTTTATACTATCCTCTGATCAGTTTATTTCAAACCCATCTATCTATCTATCTATCTATCTATCTATCTATCTATCCATCCATCCATCCATCCATCCATCCATCCATCCATCCATCCATTCATCCATCCATCCATCAATCCTTCTAAGTTAGCTTGAATAAAATAATCACCCAAATGTTTATATGATACAAATAACATTTTTGCAATGATTAATGCATCACTTTTATATAGCACTTTTCATGTTACTCAAAGACGCTTCACATAATAATAATGATCTTAATAGAAGACGGATTTTAACACGCGTTCAAATGAATTCTTCCACAATATTTTAACCTGGAAACTGTGACAACCCAAGGTCTTTCATTTATGGAGAACATGTTATTATACCCGAAAGATAATCAGACAGGAATTACCCTGTATCATTGAATCACCATAAACTGTTATGACAGTAATAGTGATACCATGAGTTTTGAAATCCATTCCTATTGGTCCAGTGTTTTTTATTTAATTATTAATTTAAGGTCAGACTGACTGACAGTAAAAGTTTCTCATTAACAAAATAAAAAATGTGGAACGATTCAGTAATAAAGTGACTGGTGTCAGTGGGAAATTTCTGAAAGATCTATGTTTTCAGATAGTCTGCTTTTAGTTACTATTTATTTTGGCTATTACTATTTATTTTGGCTACCCAAATCCCGCTGCTCCATTCTGTTAGCCTTCCTGTGGCTGGTGAGCCCACTGAGGGTTATGTGGATTTTGCTCAGAGCACCTCAGTGGCAACCTGGCAGATGTTGGATTAGAAGTAGAAGAATGATCCTAGTGATGGAGCAACCAGGTAGGAGAAAAAGAAGCGGTTGATGGATGCAGTGAGGGAGGACATGGAGGTAGTTGGAGTTTGAGGATAAGATACAGAAGACAGGGGAAGATGATAAAGGTGATTCTAAACCAAAGGAGAATTATAGACAGTGCAAATGATCTCAACTGTATTTTTTTTCATAATTTAAAAGCAGATACAAAAGAAATTTGAAGGTTAATTTGTAAATCTCTTGTCATGTTTCTGTTATGCTCCTCTGTCCTTGGACTGTGATTTAGTTCATATCACGCCCACTGTTATTGATGTTAATGTTTTAAATCAGCACTTACAGTAAATGGTCTGTTATCTTTTTTTGTTTCTGGTATCATTGGTCATGTCATGCCAACACATCTGTTGTCTGTGTTGACTGATGATGGTTAATGAACAACAAAGTTGACAGGTGGAGTTTGTTTCCTCACGTGTTGACCTGGTTTCAGGTGTGTATATGAAGGGCAGAGGAGTCTCACCAACATCATACTCATCATCATCTCCATCAGTGCAGCAGCAGCTGATACCTGAACAACCTCAGCCTTCATACAGTCGACCTGACAGGTAACACTGATGCTCAACCTCTGGTTTCATTCCTGTCATCTTGACTTTTCTATATTATTTTAACCATTTTTTTTCCTCTCTCAAAGAGTCTTAGAGTTTCTTCCTCATCACTTCGTCATCCTCACCATCTTCATCATGAAGACCACCTTGCTCCTCACTGTTTTGTTCAGTGTTGTTCTCTCCATTATGGCAGCAGCAGGTCAGACTCACTTTTCACACGTCTGCTACTTTTTCTGTTTTGTAATCTACAAAATCCCATTGAAAGATGATGATATTTTATTACAATAGTCTATCTCTGTATAACAATGTATCTTTATACCTTTCTGGATAAAATCTTTATAATTTACATCTACAATAAATAAATATCGGGTGTTTGTTTGAAGCCCAACTTACTGCTCGTCTGTACACAGTTGTTGAGTTTTATTTATAAATAATTTACCTTTCAGTTCCGGTTGAAGCGGAACCTGTCCCAGTGGAGGCTGGGGAGGAAAAAATGGGTGAGTTGTGGAGTAAAAAAAAAATATATATAACTGTTTTTCACATTTTTCAACATTTTAAAATATGTTGCCTTGTTTTAAGTGTAACTTACTTTGTTGCTAGCCGTTAGACAAATGTTGAGTTATCTTAATTATTTATCAAAAAAATTTTCCCATTTAGTTCCAGTTGAACCAGAACTTACTCCAGTGGAGGTTGGAGAGGAAAAAATGGGTGAGTTGCAAAGTAAATTTCTTTTTCTCATTCCAAATATAAGGAACTGACTTTTAAACCAGCATTGATCCTATTACTCTCGTTTGTATTTTGCAGTAGAAAAAGTAGAACCTGTGGAACCTGAAGGTAAAAAAAAATGCTTTGTTTTGCAACGTTTCCTAAAAGTTTTGATTTTGTTGAATCACACAACTTGTTCTGTCATTGTTCCTTCAGTGGAAGAGCCTGAAGTTGTTGTTGAGGAGATGAATCTCGTACCTGAAGGTCTGTTATTTTGATAAAGACTGTCATTTTTTTTAATTCTTAGTCAATAGCATTTCATTAAAACACTCTAAGTCACATCTCATTTCTCAAACCTTCAGGTCGTTTCTATACTTGTCCTAGTGGATGGAGCCGATACAAGAATGGCTGCTACCAGTTTGTTTCTTCCAGTAGATCCTGGAGCAGTGCTGTGGTAATTTGACCTCCTTATCTGACAGAAAAAAAAAAAATCTAATCCGATTCCCTCATGAATTTGTTTAATTGTCTGTTCTCAGGCCTATTGCAACAGTTTTGGAGCCACATTACCTTCTGTCCATGATCTGTTTGAGTACACGTTCCTGCAGGATTTGACAATGAAAGCAGGACAGGCCACCTGCTGGATGGGAGGTTTCTACTTCCAGGTAGCTGCAGCATAATGGGAAAAAAAAAAAAATGAAATAGAGACCAGGTGGAAACTGAGTCAGACAGAAGGATTGATCAAAAGAAATGAACCATCTTTGAAACGCAGGTTAAATTTAAACTAATACTGTGTTTTCATCAGGGCTGGAGATGGTTGGACCAAACTACCTACAGATACCAGTACTGGTACTCACAGAGCAGTGTTACATCTTACCCATGCATGTACCTGAATACCAGATGTGAGTTTTAAACTGACATTATTACTTCTGTTTTTCCTTTTTTATATATAATGCTTCAATGCTGCTTTTCTTGTCTTTCAGATGGGTGGGCCAACAGCAACTGTGCCTCCCCCAGACCCTTTATCTGCATTAAGAGCACTGATATCTGCTGAACCTGGGGAACAGCAGTGTTACTGTCATTCACCTACTCACCAAGACACGATCTTCAATAACACCTACATTACCATCTATATTGGTAATGTAGGTCTGCTTTGAGATTTTGTTGTATCTTTGATTTGTTGTCATGTTCTTCAATCACATTTGTAAAAATGTAATGTCTTGTTTATATATAATCTTTTTTGTGTACAGTATATCTGAATTTTTGCAAGATAAGAATATTAGTGAAATAAAATGATTAAAACATATGTTTTGGTGGCTTCTTTGTTTGTAAATTCAAAATGACAATATGTATAAATATTTATATATAAGCCCTTGAAACATACACGTAACAAGTACAACACCAGGTATACGAAGGTGTATAAAAAAAAAAAGGTTTGTTTTCATAGTGCTATATGATGAACACAGTAACATTGACTTAGGACCAAGACTTTGAATGGATCAAACAGTAAATTATTGGCATTTGGCCTGAAACAGAAAACAAACCAGAAACATTATTTTTCATATGTTTTCCAAAACATGTAATCTTTAAATTAATGGCTGCAGTTTTTTTTTTTGATCCTGCAATTAAAGACATTGGTCTCCAAAAAAATCTAATATAGCCTGCAATGAACTGCAATGACAACCTCCTATGACCTGCTGGAACCTACTATAACAAGAGATGGCATGACATGGATGGAAACCTCATCCATCCCTTCAGGGCCAATCTCTTAATTCCCCTTCCCCCTGTGTCCGTACTCCAGTCTATTCTTCTCTTTTCTTCCACTATCCCATCTTTTCTTTGCTAACCACCTGGAAATCCCCCACCACAGCCCAGAAATGCCCTCACGTCCTTTTCCAAAGTCTTCACAACAATCCTCCTTCTTTGACTTCCACTACTTGATCTTCTGCTGTGTCTTCACCTTCTTCCTTCTTCTCACCTCCATTGTCAACTTCAATGCCAAGCTGTTGGGCTACACTCTCACCTGCCACCACCTTACACAGACTAATCTCCCTCAGAATTCCACCTTTACAGAGGATATAATCTACTTGTGTGCCAAAGGAATTCCCCAAGAGAAGCTCTCTGAAACCAAATGCAGCTCATTCCAAAATTCCTCTTTTTCTACCAACACACAGTCTACCTGTAGAGCATAGGCACTGACATTATTCAACAACCCTCTTCTGGTTCAATCTTCATGTACATCAACCTGTCTGACACTCACGTCCACCACATTCCTAGCATACTCATCTCTGATCTCCTCTACTCCATTTCTCTTCCCATCTAATCGATGGTTAAATATCTTCAAACCTCCACCAATATTTTTAGCCCTGATGCCCTTCAACCCGGTGTCTCGCACATACAACACATCCACTCTTCTTCTCTCCATCATGTCAGCCAGTTCTCAACTTTTCCCTGTCATTGTACCTACATTCAGAGTTCCTATTTTCCGGATGGTTTTCTGATGCAGTGATTTCCGGCACTAAAAGCATTGACTTGTGCTCCTTAGTGGCTGGTTTATCCACTACATACAGCTTTATGGCCTCAATACTGCTGTTTGTTTCTGTCTTTCTGTAGGCTGGTCCAACAGTATCTGTCTCACCTCAAGTGCTTTTATTTGCATAGAAAGAATTGACATTTGCTAAAAATAAGTGACAGCTGTGTTACCACTACTGATTTTCTGATTTTCATCACCATTTTATTACGAGTAATGTTGCAAATTTACATTAAAAAGCCAAATATTAGTTTGAGTAAAGATTGCATTGTACTTATGATTTGTTGCTTTGTATATTGCCACATTGTTTATCACACTTTAAACTGTATATAATGGAGAGTTTTATTACTTTGCAAAAAAACAAACAAAAAAAACAATTATGAACATACTTGGTATATTGGCAGTTTAAGAATCATATATTTCTTAATCAGACAATCTCTATGAAGCACATGCTCTGCACGTAATATGCAACATAATTAAATAAATTGATGTTTTTATGAATGCTTGTTAATTTTGGAAAATAATTAGGCAATATTTATTTGGGGAAAAATACACAGGAATACAAACTTTTCAAGACCCTTTTAACAATAAAAGTCTTTATGAAGTTTCAGAAGTTTCAGATTATTGAAAGCGTACTTTAAAATAGATAAATAAAAATAAATTTTTCCATTTACGTTTCTATTTTATACATGCACGGAAGTGCATTAGAGGTTACCTAAGTTGCTATCCTACCAAAAAAGACTCGGTCATCCATTAATATAGCTAGGGCGTTGCCAACATTTAAGGTTAAAAAAATGCATACTTATAATAATCCCTAATAATGTGTTATATTTAACCCTTTTAATCATTGAGGTATAGCGGGAAATCAGGGAAATAACGCTAATTACTAGGGGGTGTGAAGATTAATCGTTATGGAACGGTTATCAATCTTTAACCTACACAATCGGTTAAAATGCAGTAAAACGGTCCGATGGTTCGGATTTTTTCGTCCATGGATACGTTTCCTGCTCTAGTGCTCCGCTCACAGATGTTTAGAGATAGGCACAGCATTGGCTGTTTCCTCCCACTAGATCAGTGACCCCATGGACTTATATACAGACATTCCCATGTGTCTATGCAGGTTGTGTCTTTTGCCGTGTATGAGCTGTGACGTAGGCTGATTTGGTTGGAGTTCAGGTAGTGACAATGACTCTGCTCTTAGCAACATGGCAGACAACACAGACGGAATTCACAGTGTTTCTCATTTAAAATCAAAAGTTTGGACATCATTGTTTTTTGTTCAAGAAGTATGGAAAGATAGATACAAGCAACACAATGTATTGACTCTGTAGAGCAACAATCGGATACACTGAAGGTCCAACAAACCTTAACAGTCACCCGGCGAGACGGCAAAGTGGGTGTAGATGATGCTAGAACGGCAAGAACTGCCAGTAGTCAGAGGAGTGGACAGAATATTGTACATAGGTTTTTCCAATCGCAATTCAGCAATAAGTCCAAGGCAATAACAGAATCTATTACTTGTTATATTACAAAACAATGTCCTATGTGACAATCTGGTTACAGGAGTTCTGTCCACAGCTAAACCTTTCTAAAACTGTAGCCATGCACTTCACTAAAATAAGTAGAGAGTCACCTGATCCTGATATACTTGTTAATGGAGATAAAATACAAATTGTCAATCAGTATAAATATCGTAGTCTGTGAATCGAGATTTAAATCATATCGTTATGAAAATAAAAGATTCCCACCTCTACTGTATACCCTTTGGAGTAGGACGGAAAACAACAAATAATTAAATATTTTTGATACGTTCAAAAAAAATCTGCAAAACTTATCTGCATATAAGAGCATAGGGCAGACCAAACCACCAATATGAACTGAGAGATATCAAAAAACTATTTTGGCTTCATGTGTTTTAGTAACACATTGACAAATGGGGATTTATTAGGATTTATTACACGGCCAGAGCTCACTGAGAGGTTTAAAGTGCAGATGTGTTTTCAACAAAAACAATATGTCATTTTGATAAGGGCCACCCTAATATGACTTAAGGAAGAGAGGTCGACGCACGCCTTTGATCCTGGTGTGGTATTTTTACTAATGACTGGTTAAAAATAAAAATAAGATATATAAAAATATTTATGATGAAAAAAGATTGAAAATAATATCCTTTTTATACTATCCTCTGGTGGGTTTATTTCAAACCCATCCATCCATCCATCCATCCATTCATCCATCCATCCATCAATCCTTCTAAGTTAGCTTAAATAAAATAATCACCCAAATGTTTATATGATACAAATAACATTTTTGCAATGATTAATGCATCACTTTTATATAGCACTTTTCATGTTACTCAAAGACTCTTCACATCATAATAATGATCTTAATAGAAGACGGATTTTAACACGCGTTCAAAT
>JAFBJS010006159.1:0-117600 GCA_016785265.1 Paraplagusia blochii
CATAATTTCTCCCAACCTGTTAAACCTGTAATCATAGTTAACCATGATTGGTGTTGATAAAATACTCACACCTGTACTTCCTTTGAGATAAAAGTACTGTTGTATATTCAATCAGGTGGTGAAGTTATTCTATTCTATTTAAAGTATCTTGAAAGTGTTTCACCTCTCATCTAACACGGGGCGGGGCCCGAGCACGGCCCGTGTGGCATTCGAATCCGGTCCGCAAAACTTTTCCAAATGATGGTATCAATTTATAATTTCAACCAACCTGGAAACCTGCTGTTTCCCTGTTATACCTGCATTTTCCAACAAGATAGCATAGAAAGGAAGCAACTTGGATCTGTAAGGTTTCAGGTTCAAATCCACCAGCTGCCTGGTTGCCACTGAGGTGCTCCGGGCATAGCACCGTCCTAGTCCACATAACTTCCAGTGGGTTCAACACCCACAGGAAGGATGCCGTTGTCCATATTACGCAAGATCTAAGAGGTTTGGAACTGAAGTTCTTCTTCACAAAATCCTGATCAAGTATTTGTCAATCTTTTTTATCAGGTCAGGAAACTTGACTCAGACTCCCTCTGTTTTGAGAGGAAAAATGTCCTCCCCCAGTGGCTGAGTATGGAATGGCGAGTGTTCTCCGCATCATTATTAGAGGGCATTGGGTTTGAAAGCCCACGACTTCCCCTAAGACCTCACTTTTAACTCTCACCTCTGCAGGCCGTCCACGTCACTGCTGACGTTTTCACCCACTTTACCACAGCCAGACACTTGTGTCATGCTTTAACACCATGTGTTTACGAGCTGGACCCCGGTCTCAGTTACGTAGGAAGTCTAACCAGGGAAAAACACCTCACCTTCTTCTTCTTTGGGCTGGTCCTTTATTTAGGGGTTGCCATAGCAAATCAATGCTTTCCATTCTCTTTGTGACCCACCTGGTAGCTCCATGGCTAGGATCATTCTTCTACCAATGTATCCACTGTCCCTCCTCTGGACATGTCCAAACCATCTCAATCTGTCTTCTCCAGCTTTTTCTCAAAACAAGCTTAATATTTACATTTTTTTCTCAATATAAAGTCAATATATAGACGTTAATGACATATATTTGTGAAAGGAGACTGAAACACCACCTTAACATCTGGATCTCACTTTCTGGTTCTACAGTCAGGACAAAATGATCGTCCACCCCACTGTTTTCTGCAAAATCCATGTTCAATTTATTACCTTCTACACCTAGAGGTACTTTTTTGGACAAATGTAAAGATACCTTCCTCCATGTCCTCTCCTCTCTGTCTCCTACCTGGTAGCTCCATCTCTAGGATCATTCTTCTACCAATGTATCCACTGTCCCTCCTCTGAACACGTCCAAACCGTCTCAATCTGTCTTCTCTAGCTTTGTCTCCAAACCTTCCTGTCTGTGTTGTCCCTCTAATCACCTCATTCCTGATCCTGTCCATCCTTGTCTCTCCTAAAGAGAACCTCAACATCTTTAACTCCTCCACCTCCAGCTCTGTCTCCTGTCTTCTACCTATTCCTAAGTCTCTGATCCATCCATCTTGGCTGATCCGAAATTCTCGATACTCCAAAGTACAGCAACTGGACTAGGAGTGTACCGCCTTTTGATCACTAGGTGGCAGCATCTGACTTTTTATCAAGTACAGCGTGACTTAAGCTTATTTTTTCTGTGGAGTAAATACTAACTGACCACCAGCATTGGTGAAGATTGTGGGTAATGAATATAAACCAACATAAAGTCAATGTTTTGAAAAAAATATATATATTTTTTTGCAATATTTTGCCAATTTTTATGTAATTCTCCACCAGTTTGGTATGAAATGGGAGAATACTGCTGTGTTCTGCTGAGGATTGCAAACACGGCTCAACAAAACGATACTTTTTCTCTGTGTTTTTACTTGTTTATGATCCAAGCGGTTCTGTAAATGTAAGAGACAGAGACTGGGTATCAGTGAGAGGTTGACGATTCCTAGGACCTGGGTGTTTATGGTCTCCAGGAGAGAAGAATGTAGGAAATCCCCCAGGTGCAGAATAACATGTCAATGCTGCACAAATTGAACCAAATCCAGCAGATGTGTCTGAGTGAAGGAGCTGCAGCTCAGAGTAGAGAACACACACAAACTGTCAGGAAGCTCCTGTTACAACCAGGCCTGGGGAAATCCTTCAGGCGACGGGAAATGGAGAGAGAATGACAGACCTTACAACACCTCGTACCCACCGTCACCTCCCGATACCATTAACTGATTCAATCTGATCCGTTCCAAACAAAGATATCGGATCGAAAAAAGTTTTCAGATTGCTCAAAATTATCACGATTAATTGGGGGATAGTGATCAGGACTTTAGCCGATATTGTCCAAACACTTAATTTCTAATCCAAGTATCAACTAATACTGTTAGATGCAGCGTATTAGCCTTAAGAATTGAGGGAAACATATCAGAACTTTATCTGCAACTGTGGCAACACTTAAGTTCTGTGTCATAACATCAACATTATCTAAGAAGAAAACAATATTGATTGTATGACTATGAAGACTTTTGAGGTCAAGATGTCCAAAAAAGTTTGATATCAGCAACTGGACTTCATGGACGTTCCATTCCTCGAACGGGTTGAAACGTTCAGGAAACTGGACGTTTCAGGTTCTTCTTCTTTTCCTTTAGGCTTGTACCTTTTGTCAGGGGTTGCCACAGCAAGTCAACAATTTCCATCTCCCCCTGTCCTCTCCATCTTCTACTCTGACTCCAACTACCTCCATGTCCTCCCTCACTGCTTTATCAATCTCCTCTTTGTCTCCTACCTGGTAGCTCCATCTCTAGGATCATTCTTCTACCAATGTATCCACTGTCCCTCCTCTGAACATGTCCAAACCGTCTCAATCAGTCTTTGTTAGCTTTTTCTCCAAACCTTCCTGTCTGTGTTGTCCCTCTAATCACCTCATTCCTGATCCTGTCCATCCTTGTCTCTCCTAAAGAGAACCTCAGCATCTTGAACTCCTTTCCTAGTGTCTCTAATCCATCCATCATGGCTGGTCTCACCACAGTCCTTTAAACCTTTTCCTTCACCTTAATTGACTCTCTTCTATCACACAGAAATGAATGTATTTTCATTATGATAAAATGACTTAAAACTATTTAAGTCTCATTGTAAAGTCAGAGAGTTGGTGTCTCCTGTGTCTTCTGTGTCTTCTGTGTCTCCTGTGTCATTTCCACCACTGTTGTCACCTCAGATGAACCATATTTGACCCATTCAGTCTTTTTAACTGGTGTTGGCCGACGACAGTCTCCCTGCTGTGGCAACTCATGAAGGACCTGGCAGACAGATGCCAAGGTGTCATTGGTCCAGACCATATGTGCAGGGAATGGTAGAAACTCTATCCGTCCATCTTTGTTATTATATTGTTATTTATTTTCACTAATTTAACTCTACCAACGTCTCCAAACTCTCTTTCTTTTCTTTCTTTTTTTTAATTTTTGCCAGGACTGAAGAATCTAGCTGAATGGACAGGATTGTTTTCACTGGCAGCATATCATACAAGTCTCATGAATGCCCCCTACTGGCTTGATTTTTCAGTGTCTCATCAAAATTTCCATCTAAACATCCTATAATATTGATGTTTTGTTGAGCCGTACACCTCCAACTATGAGCTAACATATGACCGGAACTGTAAGTTTTCTGACATTTAATACTTGGAATGGACATTTTCACCGATCTAACTGTGCTAACGCCTCCAAATTTCTTTCTTACTTCCTTTTTTTTCCATTTCTACGAACACCTTATCATACAAGTGTTAATATTGCCCCCTACTGGCTTGATTTTTCATTGTCTTTTGGGAGAAGTTCTGTCTCTGATTCCTTAACCATAGAAACAGTTGTCATAAATCATCGACTCGATTGGTGCAACATTATCACGCAAACTGTGCCACTGCTAGCAGGATTTCATGCTGGTGTTTTTAGCGCCCCTAGTGGCTTGATTAATCATTGCCCCGTCATAAACTTATACTGATGTGTTGTTGAGCTGTACACCTCCAACAGTGAACTAACCCATGATGTTAATTTCATTTTTTTCTTATTTAATACTTGGAGCCAACACCAGTTACTTCCTGTCACACACTGACCTGAGATCTGTTTATCAGGATTCGCACCAATAGATTAACAGAGATGAGGTTGTTTCGTTTGGTGGAAAATTCCACCGCGGTGTTGGCGACGTGGTCACCTCCAACCCCCGACTCAGCAGATCTCCACCACATCTGTCCTGATTTATTTGCAATGGAGAAACAGGGAAGGACAGGCGGAAGGAAGAGTTCTCGTCCTCAGTCGTCTCTCCTGTGGGGAGGACCCAGTGTCACCAGCGCTGTCTGCTCCTCAGCAGCTTCTGACTTTGATGAGGAGTGACATGGATGTACAGAACTGCCAGGGTGCATCCTCGCAGCTGCTGTCAGGTGTCGTTCTCACTAACACTCCACCCAGGCCCTGACCTCACAGGCACCTGGTGTGCCTGTCTGCCTCGTTCCCACTGCACACCTGCGCTCTCAACACTGAGTCAGACGAAGGTCTCCTCTCACACGAGGCCAAAAGTAGAGTCTGTGGCTTCTCAGGCACCTCCGAAAGTTGGGGTCTGGGCAAAGTCACAGAAGACACGGAGGGACCACTCCGCCGCCGGCGCTCGTGATCCTCCTCCAGGTGTTCTTTTTTTCCTCCCGCTGCCAGCCCGCAGTCTGTGAAGCTAACGATGAGGAATTTCACCGGCCGTTACTGCAGGCAGAGCAGCTCTTGAGCTTCTGAGTCAGGGTTTTGAGCTGATGTTGTGGTGTGAAAGTTTAACGTTGGACTCTTGGCTGGAGGAACAGTGAGCGCGGTCACGGTGAAAATGACGTCAAGGTTAAAATTGTCCGTGGGATATAAATAGAGTGTCAGTGATGTCCGGCTCCCTGGACCTCACTGCTGTCACTTATTTGGTTGTTGGACGGTTGTTCATGTTCCACAGTGTAGTGGTCAGCTCGCCTATCTGGGAAGCAGAGGACAGCGAGTCTAGGGTTTGATTCCTGGAGCTTAATAATGTCAATCTTACTTCCCTACATAACTATGAATAAAAGTATCTACTCGTGTATTTACAGATACTATGATGAGAGGCCAAATAAAACGAAATGCTATTTATCGGGAACCCAACTGACCAAGAAGTTCTTGGTCAACATTGCTGTTGTAGTTGTTCCTCCCAAATTTTTTGGGGGGAAATTTTTTCTCTACTTTTTACCCATCACCGGAGTGAGCAGGGATCAGTGTGTGGGGACGATACCATGGTCAGGGCACCTCAACTTAGCGGTGGGGGGATTCGACCGAGGGCCTTGCAGACACAAGTCCGTTTCCTTAACCACTAGGCCACCAACGGCCCAATGGTTTCATTATTATCTTTCTTGGTATTTTAGAGGAAGTGGCGTAAGTGTGTTGGTATTCTTTATTTTCAGCTCATTGAAGCGGACGTATAAAACGGAGGTTTAGAATCAATTTTCCATTGTAGAATTCCTCAGGGATCATTCCTCCACGTTAGTAAAATTAAGGAAAATCCTGGAGGCAGCCATGTTGTTGGAACGTTATCAATCAGTTCCTCCATTGGTCTAACATGAGCACGTTTAATTGTATCACTGCTTGCAAACCAAAATCTTATGGCGCCTCGAAGAGTCTCCCGCTGCATTAAAAGCATCGCCGTGAAGAATGGGTTTGATGGGGTTGATTTTTCACTGCGAGCTTCACGTAACTCAATGTTTCTACGAACTTAAGATGACGTTTCGTCGAAACATTGCTACAAACCTGAGGCGTAGCCAGAACCCATAAAATGGGTGGGCCCCGAAAAAATCAGAGGCCCCAAACCCCAAAGTATTATAGCCTACGTTTGATAATGAACATCAACCCTCTCATTTAATGGGGCGGGCCTAAATGACACGTGGGCGGGCCCAGGCCTACCCGGGCCCACCCATTGCTACGCCTATGGTACAACCTACCCTGCTTAGACATGGGTGCAGCCATTTGTGCAGCTTAACACAACTTGGGGCCCCCCAAAAAAATTGGGAGGCACCCTATGTTTTTGTTTCATGTTAGTGAGTTTTTTTTTGTTTTTTTGAATGGCAGAAATCTGACTTCTCACTTTACCCGACCCAAGAAAAGATCCATGATGACCTTTTGCGGGGTGTTGGGAGAACCTGACAACGTTCCTCGGACGAGTGGAGGGATGGTGATGGATGTCTAAACCGGAATGGGACCTTGTACCATGTAAACGCTCTGTTTGTTCTATGTTAATATTTCATTGCCCTATTGTATACAGCATCAACAGTGTGTGAGGCGCGGTCAGAGGGAAGACAAAACCCATATATTGTATATATATATATATATATATATATATATCAGTGGTGGGCTTTGAGGGCCAGCAAAGCCTTCTCTGCTGGCCCAAACATACTCAAAGAAACACATTACTATTATTAATTTTTGACAATATAAAAGGAGTTTTTACATTTAAAAAGTTAAATAAAAATGTTTTATCCGATCATATTTCAGCTAGCTTGATTTGTCAGGTGCCGTGAAATCTGCCACAGCCTCCACAATCAAAAGTGAAGGCTGTGTCCATCGTAAGTGAATGGACACAGCCCATTCAGTTTACATCGCTCTGACCAATCATCTCGCCAGATTACGACGACAGGGCCATCTAGCTGGCCCTATGTGCAAGGCAACACGTACGTATCCCTTGATTGGAGAAGCTCTCCCAGGAGTCTGACAATGTCTTGTTTATATATATATATATATATATATATATATATATATATATATATAATAATAATACATAACCTTCTTAAATCGCAAAATTGCGAATGCAATACCGAATTTTACAATCTTTTATAGACATTTTTTACAGGTTGCATCTACGTATCTACCAATGTCCGAGGCGTACAATGAATCTGCCTTTTCATCATAAGATGTTTGAAATTTTTTCAGCGACGTTGTTTTCTTACGGGAAAGTTTGTTTTTTCGTCAGGCAGGCACCACTTGACGTCGAGCACACAACTCGTGCCCAGCCTGGTAGTCGGGGACCCCTCGAAAGCGGGATTGCTGTTTTCAATTTATTTCTTATTTTTTTTGCAGAGGCGGTTGTTAGCTTAAATCCTGCTGCCAGAGTTCCTTGATTTCCCGACATTACTCTGACATAATTTCTCTGTTAATTAATATTTTACCCAGGGAACCCGGGGCTTGACAAGTAACATTGCACATACCAGTAAAATTGTGTTATTTGTCCAGGAAAGGATTCAAAATGTCAGAACTTGAAACTAATCAACTTTTCTTTCTTGGCTCCTTACTCGCTGAGTTCCCTCTGTTGGAGGTTTTCTTTTTTTTTGTTCACTCTCTCTGTTTTGTCTCCATAGTGTCCACACAGTCCACTACTCGTCCATTCTCTTCACTCTTGTTTGTCATTGATGTCTAAATTGAAATATTTTGTAGATTTTATTTTGTGCATTATTATTATTTTCCTGCTGTGCTTGATAGTAAATGTTCCAATTGTTTTAACGCAAAAGCTAACTTTATATTCAGAATCTTTTATCGGCCCGATACTAGCCGATATATATATACTATGATTATGTCATATCGGTTTTGCCAAATTCACGGAACTCACACATAGGGTTCCGAGATTTTAACCTCAGTTTTGTGGACAAAAATCAGCATATATCGGTATCGGTCGATATCAATATCGGAAAATTACGTTTTCAGAGAATATCGGCAATTATCGGATATTGTGTAAAATCTGTTTGATTTTTCCAAGAATGACAAAAGTAATGTTTTTTGCCAAAATTGCTGATCATGGAGTCCGGAGACTTTTAGTTTTCAGCGGCAAACAGCTCAACAAATCGGCGTATGTCAGATCCAGATATTTAGTGTTTGGAAAATATCGGTAATCTATTGCACATCCCTACAAAGTGTGAGAGTCATTCCAGGAAAGATGATTTATGTTCTATATTTCAATTCTCTATAGTGGAACCCTTAATCAGAAATATTTATAAATGTCAAATTATTGTTCGTAACAAACTGATTGGAAAAAAATTTTAGGTTCAAAGCCCCGGTTGTAATATTGTTAACATTTCCTAACAAAATCCAGCAGAAGGACGATGTAAAATCCTCCGCCTGTGGAGTCTGTATGTGGAGGATCTCCACTGTAATCAGTCCGACCGCCGTCTGACGTAACCATGTTGTAGGATGTCGCCTTCATTTAGAAGAGAATTATCCGGTGTCGCGGCGGAGCCCGGGCCAGCTTGCACTTTAAAGTTGGCTCCCGGCCAACAATGTCATGCCCGGCATCACCATCGGAGGCGACGTAAAGAAAGTATACTTTTAATGATTTAGCATCGAGCGCCTTTCTTTTCTGTATTCCATTATCTCATTTCCATGATTTGTAACTTACTTGGAGGCGGAAATTATTCCTTGGGGAGAGGAATTTCTTGGCACCGAAGGAGACACTGGGTTGAAAATACACACTGGGCAATTTTAATTTGAAAGGATACTGAAAAATGACCCATTTATGAAGCCTGTTTGATAATCAAAGCAAATGGATCACTTAAATTTTCTTAACACTGCGACTGCTGGGAGGAAACCAGGATCGGCTGCGTCTGTCAGGACTTGGGACTTGGGACTTGGGTGAAACCAGATGATTTATAATTAAATCAACGAATACTTCTCTGATTGGAAACCATAATTGCTTTCATTGCCCACATATATATTTCTAAATATACAGTAAATATCCTTAATTCTCAAATAGTGAGTCAGGCGACCATGGCTTTTTCAGTTGGGTTCAAGTTTGGGGAGGGGAGTTTCAGGGTGTGAGCAGAATGTCCAACAGAGTATGGCATGCTGGTCATACACAATAGTAATGATAACAACCCTCCAGTCACTAGGTGGCAGCAACTTGTACATACCTACATACTGTATATTATCATGTTGGCAACGGTATTTCAATTTGTTGGGGTATGATTATGGGTGTCCTAAACCTTTTGTTTCTACTAGGGACATGACAGAAAAATGTTGTGATATTTTATAATATATGCATTAATATGTCTAATATATTAATAGTAATTAGTAATAATATATATTATTAGTCATTCTCAATTGTTTGATTAATTTTATACTGTACATACATAAACCTAAATATATACATATATAGAAAGTAATTTAGAACCACTGTAAACATATATTTATCGACACATATATTTGGACATATAAATACATACAAATTTGAATTGTATGTGATGTATGTATTGTTTATGTATATATATATATATATATATGTATGTGCATGTGTAAATGTGTGTACATTTTAAATATATATATATACATATATATGCAAATGTATATATACCAAATGTACCAGTGGTTCTCGGTGTATATATAGATATATATAATAATATATGTATATATGTACAGTATATATATATATTTACAATATACATTTATATACTTTTTATATTTATATACATTTATAAACATATATATTTGAATATATACATATGATATATGTGTAATATGTATGCAAATATATTTTTAATATATATCATTGGTTCTCCATTATTATCTTGATCGGTAAAGTAATATAAAGTTATGTATATACATACACATATATATTTATATATTTACATCATATACATACATATATACATACATATATGTATATATATACACACACACACATATATATGTATATATTGACAAGCCCTCACTTTGAGTGGGTAAAGTGAGGGATTGAAATATTTCCTTCCACAAATATATATAAGTGTCATTATTGCTACTAATAAATAAGAATAATGGAGTATCTCTCTCTCTCACACACACATATACACAACCAATGTGTCTGTGTGTGAATGTAAGTGTGTGTGTGTGTTATGGCTATAAGGAGGTGAGCGCAGAGTTCTAAATCTCTCACAAGGTGTCTCAGACCTGGAACAAACACGACAGGACCCCAGTGCATTACAGGTGCATCACGATGACGCACATCACTCATCAATGTCCTTGACAATGTCGTCGCGAGCTAAGAAAAAACCCGGAGCCTCAGAGATGGGTCCGGGGAGACAGATGTGTTCCTCTTCTCTTTTTAACTCCTAATTCTTTCTGCCACTCTTTCCCCGCTTTGATGGGGGCTCGCGTCCCATTGGTGGAAGAGCAAAGACGAGCTGATTGATCCGACCAGGGGGTATTGATCAGACTGATCCTCTGCCATGACCCGTGATCTTGTGATTGACAGCGGCCCCTATAATGAGGCCTCTGAACAGGGACCGTGGGATAGGGGGGTTCGCGGAAGGGCATCTGTAGGAGTGGGGGAGGGAGGGGTCCGTGGGGATGGGTAGCACACACACACACACACACACTCACACACTATTAGACCAAACAAGGCCCAGCTCAATCAACTCAGTGCCATTGTTACATTGCGCTGCCCTCGATAACCCCAATTTGCATAATCGGCTTTTGCATTGTTTGGCCGAGACACATTAGGCTACGACGTAGCCTCGCCTACTGCAAATCAGCACGCGCCTATTGTTTGCCCATTTTGCTGCAGTGTTGTGCATTGTTTACTTATGCTACAGCATGTGTTCTCCTGCTTAGCGACTTATTCCGCATTACTCGGTTCTCCCCGCATGGACCTAGGGTGACTTCGGATTTACGATTCGAGATTTTGTTACCTTTCTTCGATTGTGCCAATAAATGTTGATACTGTCCTGCCAATGCAACATGCGCTCTCTGAGATATTGAGCAACCATGTTTGATGGGGAACCTTTAGTAGGTGTCAACCTTTGAGATGTGCCTACAAAGGTTTTTTTCTTCACAGTGTTGACTCTGTAAACAAGCACTTGAGATGGGCTCGTCCAGCACCTCAACAACCTCTCTGCCCTCAGTCTGGCTCGGCCACAGTCCAGGAGTTTGAAGTCCTGAACATTTTCTTTGGTTTGTTTATAATACGGTCCACGCAGATGTGGAACAGTGACGTCTTCATGGATGGGGACAGTGCTATGATCAGAGCACCTCAGTGGCAACCTGGCAGCTAGCGGAGTAGACCTGAAGTCTTAAGGACCCAGGTCTGCTTCCTTAACCGCTTGGCCACCACTGCCACCCTTGGACTAGTTTGTTGGTATTAATAATCTATGAGTGTGACAAATAAGTGTAGAAGAAGAAGAAAAATCTAAGTCAATGAATAATACATTAAATAAAACTTCTTGGAATGTAATAATATTTGGCAGGCCAATATATGAGGCCCTATATTAGTAAAATTGTGTTGTAACAGTAAGATTTTTTCTTGATATTGAAAATTCAGTAACACAATTTCTTAGTTTTGTAAAATTGGCAAGAATCTAACATAGGTCCCTTAGATGTTTACAATATATATATATATATACATATATATCAGTACATGTACATATATATAAATATATATACATTCAGTGGCTCTCCATTATTTTCTATATCGATATATATATAGATACATTTACATATATATATAGTATTTTCAAACATATGTATATACAAGCAGTGAGTAAAGTTAAAGAAATATTATATGATATATATCTTATAATATATGTGTTAATATTTCTAGAAATATCTATAATACATATTTAGAATAGAATTGTATACATATATTTATACACACATACATATTTGCACATATAAATATGGTTAGACATACATACAATTATATATTGTTTTTATTTTTTGTATGTATGTATTGTAGATATATATGTCTGTATACATAAAGATATGCACATATGTACATATTAAATATATATATATATATGCATATAAAATATATCCCAAATATATGTATATATATTTATATATACAGTGAGTGAAGTTGGTGAGGGAAATTATATAATATATATGATATATGTATTATATAATATACAGTATATGATATATGTGATAATATGTCTAGAAATATATATAATACATATACAGAAAGTGACTGAGAACCACTATATACATATATTTATACACACATTTATGTTTGCACATATACATAGGGCATATATGTAGATATACATATATAGAAATATATTAAAAAATATATAAAAAACTTGAATTTGTTACAGTTGTTGACTTTATTCCTCTTTTGTTTTGGTTCAGTTTTGATGAGAGTGAAGATGTTTTGACCCATTAAAAAAAGAGAGAAGGAACTGGAGTATGAGGCAAAGGAAACTTTGGAACAAACTCTGGAACTTTCTGTGCATTTGTAAGAACCTGTTAGAGTGAGTGTGTTAGCTCATCCATTATTGTTATCCCAGCGTTATTACTGCAGTGAAAACCCTTTAAGGTGTTTTTCCTAAATCAAGGTGAAAGCCTGTTTTTCACGGCTAATTCATTACTGTTGACGCATTTAGCTACACTTCACCGTACGGCATCGGGTTCCCTTGTTAGACTAAGTAAGCTGCGCAGACGTTTGCATTTTTCAAAACCTTCCACGGGTTAGGTTAAGTACACAACACGGACGTGTCGAGCAACATCTCGTAAGAAAAATAAGACGGCTCTGAGTTGTAGCGGAGCGAGCAGAATGTGAATGTAATGCTGATAATTCAGCAATGACAAACTGGCACTGACTGCTGCATAAATTTGGCCTTTACACTCTTTTCCTCAAATCTTTCCTTGCCCCGAAGCAAGCTTTTGGTCAACATAAATGGTTTTTTAATAAGACCGGGCCATTTTTCTTCTACTGGGCCGTATCCCCTTCACCTTACCAAACATTTTTCCACTTTTCCTCGCCCAGATGGATCAGACTACCCCGAGTGAAAAAAAAAAAAAAAATTTCCAGAAATAAAAAGTTCCAGAAATCCTCCAAGAAATAATTTCTTTCCTTATTGCTTTCTTGGAAAGGGTTCAGTTTCAGCCATCGTTTGGTGAAACTGTGCCAAATTGTTGTCAGTCCTGGGGGCTTGATGCCTCAACCTGGTTAATACCACTGCAGAAACCACTCGACTTTGTGTTTTTATGGACAAGCGTCACTGCAACTGTATTTCAAGTAGGCTGGCTAATGAGCTTTTTAACCATCTCCATATGGACGTGCTCTAACGTCTAGACGGAGCTGCTGTAGCGGTGGCAGGCAGCAGTGTGCTGACTGTGCCGTACTCCGCGCCCCTGCACGTATAATTCTTCCCCACAAGAAGCAGCAGAGTTAAAGCAGAGGGCAAGCTTTCGGTTGCCGTTGGAAACCCAGAATGGTGTATTGTTTACCACACACAGCTCACCAAGGAAAAAGGATGTAAAGACGATGAGGAACGCATCGTTGTATCTTGACTTCAGTCAGTGGTTCTGCAACGCCAGCCATGGAACCCACATTTAACTTTCTTTGCTGGTGACCAATGTTTCTAAAACCAAGGTCCAAGTTTTTGGAAATTGAAATTATTCTTTTTTTCCATTAATTATATTTTATATGTCAGAACTTGCATAGGGGATTTGAACAGGGGGCCTTGCGTAACCGAGTCAGTTTCTCTAACAGCTAGGCCACCAATTCGCCAACTACCCAATTAATTATGGAATATCAGCAAAATCGTAATTGGTTTTTCCTCCCAATAATCGCAAAAAACCTGGTGCCAATACCAAAGTTCAATGACGGAATCTGATTGCAAAATCCACCCTGGTTTTGTCAGATTGGCTGGAATTCGTCGATGGTTCCTAAGACGTACATCCACATGTATTGGTATCGGGACGTCATTTTTTTCAACATAGGCAAGTAAAAAGCAGTAAGTTAACATTGTTGATCCCAAGTCTTAACATTTTTTGCAGCTTTTGTCCATTAGGGAATTCCAGTCCATCCATCCATCCACCTAACTACCTACTTACCTACCTACCTATCCATCAATCTATCCATCCATCCACCCATCTATCTACATCCATCCATCCATCCATCCATAAATCCATCTATCCATCCATCCACCTAACTACCCTTTACCTACCTACCTACACACCCAACTACCCATCCATCAATCTATCCATCCATCCATCCATCCACCTGACTACCCTTTAAATACCTACCTACATACCCACCTACCTATCCATCATCCATCAATCTACCCATCTATCTATTATCCATCCATCGAACCATTCATCCGTCACCCATCCAACAACCTAACTACCCCTTACCTATCTACCTACCTACCTACCTACCAAACCACCTACCTATCCATCCATCAACCATCCATCAACCTAACTACTTACCTTCCTACCTACCTAACTATCCATCTATCCATCCATCCATCCATTCAGTCATCTGGACTGCAGTACAGTTCCTCAACCACTAGGCCACCACTGCCCAAAAAATTAGGACTAATTTAAAAGAGTGGTCCAAAGATGCATAGGTTTAGGTGTTAGGCGACAATGGGTGCCTTTAATTCTTATTTGATTCTGAACAATGTTTTATTTTGAAAGACCATCGGAATCTCTTCACCCCATTTATCTTTGACTAATTTTTAATTCATTCAACGATGTTTGCCTTGATCACAAAAAACAAAGGTCTTTGGAAAGTTTCTTAGATCAGTGGAGCCTTGTCCTGTCCAGAAGTCCTACAAACCAAGCCTGCGCTGCATAATACCAGTCCAGAATCTCTCAAATGACGTGAAGAAGCCTTCAAAACTGCTTCTTCAGATGCGACCATTCTCCAGAGACTAGATCTTCATCAAATAGATTAGTTCTTTGTGGTGTTTAGATGATGAAACTAACGTTACATCAGCACCAGTTCCAGTCCTGGTCCAACTCAGTCCTTCTATACATGTCCTTCTGAACCGGTTGCCCTTCCATGCTAAGCGCATATAAGTGACAGCTGTCAAAAGCATTAAAACAGATTAAAGCCGATTTGAGGGAATCTATACATTTTCTTTAATCTTTCAGATTTTTTTTTTTTTTGAAAAAACAAAAATATCCCTTTCAGTTTTTACATCGCTCTTCCAAAACCACCCCAATGTTCTAACAATGTTTTTGGGCCTACACTCTAGTCATTATTGAATTAAATTTAATGCAGTTTAATTGAATAAAACGTATTAGTTCTATAAGGTAATTGAAGGCAAACATACGGTGACCAGTCAAAAAAAACCAATTTGTTCAATATATTTTAAGTTCAAGTCCAACCTGATGGAATCCTATTGTCCCCACAGCTCCGTGGAGCAATCAGAAATTCCCCTTATTTACTGTAAACCTAATCTCCATCGTGCTTGGACGTGTTAACTTCCCTCACTCTGTAGATTTGCTCCGTCGCAGGGAAAAACAAGTGCCAGAAAGAGCAGCCTTTAGGCTTTGGATTAATCTGGGTGCATTAATGGATTAAACTACAATGTTTTTGATTCTCGCTGCTCCTCAGTCACTCAGATGACGTGGTGGGATTATTGGACGAGGCTGAGACCACTTTGCTACCAAACACAAGTGACGGGAAGACGGTAACGGCGGCGACGCTAGCCAGTCGTTGTACGATCAAATAATACGGCTTCAACTTTCGTTAAAGTTCGTAAAAGAAATTTAATCGTACTCTAAAACATTGACACGTGTCAAATGTATTTGCATTTTACCAACAGTTGTGTCATTACGAATGTTTTTTTTAGTTCTCGCCTAAAATCTAAAATCGTAGTCATGGCAGTCATGGTTTTTCGCAATTAATCACAAATAGTCATGACAATCAACGAATAAACTTTTATTACTTACAGAAAGACATGACAACTGCTAAAACCTCTGTGTTTTGTAGGAAACTATATAGAGGCGTTTTACTAAATTTCTATTTTTTTTGCTAAAATCTTAACCAGCCTTTAGCCACTAGGTGGCAGTAACTCAGCATCACTTAATTAGTCCAACTTTATAAGAAATAGATAAGCTAGAGATATAAACCAGTGCCGATATGCTCCGATATTTAAAAAAAAAATGCAGATATCGGGCTGACAGTATCGATAGAACGATACTATCGTCCATCCCTACACGTGTTTAACGTGTCAGGACCCAATGAGGAAGTAGATTGCATTGCGGAGACCACAGCTTTGCAGCATCGGATTTTGTATATCGGTGGAAAAACCATTACCAATACGCTCCGATACTAAAAAGGTTGCAGATATCGGGCTCACAGTATCGATAGAACGATACTATCGTCCATCCCTACACGTAAGGCCCTTACGTAAGTGTCAGAACACCATGAGGAAGTCCAACGTAATTGCGGAGACCACAGCTTTGCAGCATCCGATTTTGAATATCGGTGGAAAAATCATTACCGATACGCTCCGAAGTTAAAAAGGTTACAGATATCAGGCCGATAGATCGGTGGAACGATATTATCGGCCATCCCTACACGTGAAGCTTTAACGTAAGTGTCAGAACCCCATGAGGAAGTCCAACGTATTTGAGCGGCCGCAGCTTTGTAGCATCGGAATTCTAATATCGGTGGGAAAACAATACCGATACACTCCGTTATTAAAAAACGTCGCAGATATCGGGCCGATAGATCGGGGGAACGATATTATCGGCCATCCCTACACATAAGGCCACGACAATCCGATGCCAAACGTTCTCCATTATTCAACATCACAGATCGTAAAAGCGCCAGAAATGATCGAGTACGAAGAGAGCGATCCAACGCACCATGACACATCAATAAGTGGTTTTGAATGTGCAAAAGTAGCTTGTAACAGGTTTTAAAAATAAAGTGACAACAAGTTTTTTTTTTGCCAGTAATTAACACTGCCTTCATGTTACAGCTGGGAAACATGGACCAAAATAAGACGGGAATGAATTACTCAAGAAAAAAACTGTGAGTAAGTGAGAATTTCACCATAAATACGACATCCGTTGGAAAAGAAAAAAAAAAAGGACTTGATTAGACGTGGGTTTTTTTTTGTTTTTTTTTTTTTCGCCCCGCATGTGAAAGTTTTGCTGACAGCCGTTTTCAAGGTCAAACACCTTTCAATAAGCCATTTCCCTTCAGCCCGCACACAAAAGGAAGTATACGGCCTGAAGTGGAAACACGGTACAAGAAAGAAAGCAAATATTTAATGTTTGTTCTCTTTGCCCTTTATGGTAGGTGGAAAGTTTTGGCTGTCTAAACACACATTTACGACAAACAAGCAAAGGGGGGAGGCCGAGAGAAGGGGGAAACACTGGCATTCCAGCCCAGTGTCTCCAGAGGAGAGGAGAAAAAGTCAAAATGTCCGCAGATCAAACGTAACATTAAGCAAAAGATTGTTTTCATTTGACTCGGGGCCCGCGATGAAGGCCGGGTCGCTGATCCGAAAAGATTACAAGTCGTTCTGGAGAGTGTGGTTATGAAATTCACATCCATCTCCGCTGACATGTGGGTAAACACCGAGTCGTGTGATTCAACCTGAAACCCTTTACGTTCCTCTTAAAGAAAGTCGAGTTGCTGACGAGTCGCCAACTCAGAAGTTCACCGCGGCCACACTAGGTGTGGAACGAGGTGGAATTAGGTGATGGCTGAGGAAAATGAAAAGGACGTAGAGACGACGACGTGTTGTTAATTGTCTTTAGTGAGTAAAGAAGGCACAGTGTCTGCTGCGGCTCTGTCACCGTGCCATATGTTTTGCTGCTGCTTCGTTTATTTTGAGAGGACTCTAATGAGAAACATGACTTTGACAGGAACAGTTAGATCTACCTTACAATACATCAGACTGTGCCAGAGTTTGGAGGGAAAACTTTCCAGAAAGAGGGAGAGTCAGGGGTGAGGGGTGGGGGGCGGGAAGAGGGTGAGGAGCTCAAGTTCTTAATCAGATTTAATATGGACTAGTTTTTGATGTTTTCAGTCTGGAAGAAGTTGTGAAGTTTTACTTTTACAAAGTTAGCGATCCTTAAAAGTATTTCTACCGAAGAATGGTATCTCAGATATCTATGAGGGATCATTGGGGGATCGATATGGATCTTTCTTCTTCTTGTCCTTTTGACTTGTCCCTGTTTCAGGGGTTGCAAGAGCTAATCTCCCCCTGTCCTCTCCATCTTCTTCTCTGACTCCAACCACCTCCACGTCCTCCCTCACTGCATCCATCAACCTCCTACCTGATCTTCAAGGATCTTTTTTTAATCCAAGTATATAAGTCTGGAAGACTTAAAAAAAATGAAGAATTAACTTCAACGATAGGAAGTTAGCGTAAAAACTCTTTGTATTCAATATTTGTTCCTTCTTTGTGGCCCTTCATCAATTGACCTATGGACCTGTACTGGTCCTCGAACCTCTGCTTTTGTCCCGACAAAACCAATGTTTTAAGGTTTGGACCAGGAATGTTGCCAACTTCACAAACAGATAAAACAAACTAGCGTTCACCAACCTATGCATCTTCTTTGCTGGCCAGAAAATAAGGGAAGCATCGCTGCCACCTACTGGGCTGGAGTGTGTACATCAGGTTTACCAATGTGTTAGAAGTTTGGAAACTGAAAATAATACATTTAAGAACCTGCTCTGGTGTTTATTCCACAGAAACAAACAACAGCTAAATAAGGTGGCAGTAAAAATTAACTAAGTCTCAGAGTTAGTTGTAAACAACCCAAGGGTTGTTGGGTATATACTGATATTGTCTCTATCTTTAGTTGCATTACCGCCACCTACTGGCCTGCAGTGTGTAGAACATTTTCATTGTTTTGGCCAGATATAATAAAAATTAGAATATTTATTTGATCATTTTATTTTTCATTTCTTCGTTGACAGTTTACATCAGTAGAGTTAAAAATCAGATATGGTTTATGTCACGACGCTAACGATATTCTTTCAGCTTGAACCCCAACTTCACCATCTTTGTTGACAGTCAACGAATCAAAATGAACTTATCCCCGTTATTTAAGTAGAAAAATATAACAACGCATGAAAAGTATTTTAAGTAGTAAAACTATATACTGTAGAATTCCTACTTTTTTTGGGTTTTTATTTTTCTTCAACATCATCATCATTATTATTGTTGTTATTATGGTACGATATTAACTTGTTTCCAATATCCGATTCAGTTTGATATTGTTTTCCGATACCGATATCAACCCATATCGATATGTGCCCTGAAAACTGAGTTAAACATTGTAACCCTGGGTGCAATTCCACCAAATTTGGCAAAACATTGTGGCATTGTTGTTGAATATCATATTGGAGGAAAAGTCAATATTAATCTTACTGAAATCGTGCAATTATGTCAATATCCTGGCGACGATATCGGCATTGGCCGATATTATTGACATCCCTAATAGTATCAATTATTTTTTCCCAATACAATAATAAGATTCTATCTGTCTGTCTGTCTGTCTGTCTGTCTGTCTGTCTGTAGTTGTAGTAGTACTTGTAGTCAGGATTCAGGAATACTGTGTTCCTTATCTTCTAAACAGGAGCCAAGGCAATGGTTTCTCTGACCCTGGGTAACCAGGAGGGGGGGCAGTTTCGGTCAGTGTGACACCCTGTGATTTTTTATTTTTTATTTTTTTTTACTTGGGGGCGGGGGGGTTGTCACTGCCTTGAATGATTCCTGCCTTGCTCCAGAGCTGCCTGTGTCTGTGTGGACCGACGGCGGTGGTGGCGGTGGAAGTGTCGGTAGGAGTGTTTAAATTGTAACCACTAGAGGGATACACACACATGCGCCCTCCAAACTCCGTAAACACCATCCCATCAGTGTGTGTGTGTGTGTGTGTGTGTGTGTGTGTGTGTGCCACAGAGAGAGTTGCCTACCTGCGTGTGTGTGTGTGTGTGTGAGTGTGTGTGTGACTTCACTTTGAAAACACACGCACTCGCTCACACTCCCAGTCCGTGAAACATGAGTTGTTCTTCTTAAAGAGACTTGGAGCAGAAACTGCCCGTGAAGCGGACGCGGAGCTCCGACTCCTCCAAGTGTCTCCTCGCTCCTCCGGGCAATCAATGAGGACCGCGATGCTGACTGCTGCAGCCGCCTGCCTCCCTCTGCGCCGCTCTCTCTCCCTCAGTCTTTCGCCTCCTCCAGATATTGTAGTGTGTGCATTTTAACTTTTGTGCAGGAACAGGGAAGTTTGTGGATCAGATTTTTCCTTTTTTTTTTTTTTTTTTTTTTTTTCCTTTTTTTTTTTTCTCCAAGAATTTTGCATGCTTTTTCCCGCCCTCTCCCCTTCAATAAATATGAGAGGTGCATCTGTGGTGACTTTTTGGGGGATTCTAATATGTGCCATTTCTCATGCTGTTTTACGGGTAGGATAAGGAAACAGCAGGAAGGTGTGACAGGAGCCTGGCGGACAACTGTGGATTTCTGCGAGAAAACTCCTACCGTCCAGAGGGGATGAGGGGGGGCATCGGCCGGACCCCCCACCCCCTCCCTCTTGATTGATTACTATTAGTCATCCCTTTGGCTAAATGGGACCCATTGAAAAGGCACCGTGGAAGACATACATGAATCAAATATCCCCGTGTCCCCCATGTCTCAGGAGTAGTTCTGTTGAGGACAGGGGGGTCGAGGTTGAGTGATTTAAAGAGGCAAAAGCAGCGTAGCTTTATGGGTTTATTTTTGACAGTTTTTACGGTTTGACATTTTACCGCTGTAAAACAGAGGGAGAGGGAGAGAGTGAGGGAGAGAGAGAGAAAGAAAGAGAGGGAGAGAGGGAGAGAGAGAGAGAGAGAAGGCAAAAAACTCAAAGAGGATTCCAAAGAGAAGAACATTTGTGGACATACATTTTCTTAGAATTTTTTAAGTTTTGCCCCTTTTTTTGCTTTATTTTAATTTTTTTAAAAAATTTTTCTTTATTATTATTTTTTTTTTTTGCTCATTTCCTTCTTCCGACAAAATGAAACTTTGGACATCTCTCTGGCTCCCGTGCCTGCTGATTCTCATCCTGTGTTTTGGATCAGAGTGCGGGACAGCCCGGGGAAAGGGGAGATCCAAGAGGGACTTGGTGCGCATTAGGGAGGCGAGAGCCACCACTCCGGGGGCTTGTGCCACACGTCTGCCCCGGGGCAAACGCTCTTTGCCCGGCTTTGAGCGACGGGTGCTGCGCCAGCGACGGCGGTCCTCTCACGCCGAGGAAAACTCTCCATACCGGGGGAAAGCTGTGTATTTTACCGGCAGAGGAGACCAGCTGCGGCTGAAGCCCGGCGTGGAGATACCCAGAGGAAATTTCACTCTGGAGATGTGGATCAAACCCGAGGGAGGTCAACGATCCCCCACAGTGATTGCAGGTAAGGGGGAGACCATCCTCCCTCCGTCCCGTTGTCAACCCAACTCTTTGACGCGTGAGGTGTTGAACTGCAGTGTTTTTAGCCGCTGAAACACAGAGGAAGCTGCAGTTTCAGCGAGTTGAGGATGAGTTCATTTCTCAGACCAGACAATGATGTAATGCTTTGCAAAGTACACTGGATGTTTGAGGTTTACGGTGCGAACACGGGGGGTCAGTGGAGATCTGGACCTGCATTTAACTTTCTCTGGTTCCAGGCTGTGGCGCAAACCCCCCAAAAAAAGTGATTTTATTTTGTTTCCTTTCATCTTAATAATTGTCCCCTTTTCATGTTTCACTCTTAAATGTGACGCGTGCGGGTTATTATAGTCAACTGTTAGTGCCGGGTGGGGTGGGTGGAGGTGTAGGGGGGGCAGTGGATGTAGGCTACCGCATCACTTGACCGGCAGCTGATGTCACTGTGCGTAAAATGTAATTTCTCTAAGCCGACTTGGCTATTTTCGAACTATGATGTAATTGGCAAAACTTTGTGAGCGAGCACGTCGCGTTAGGCTGAGGTACGGTGCATGCGTGTGCGTAAAGCGCTCAAAGCTCGCAGCTCATGCCGCAAGCTGTGTGAGTGCGCCACCCCTCCACTCCACTCTCGACTCCCCACCTCCACCCTTGAATCGACACCTTTGGATTGGCTACCGGAGTTACGAGACGTGACCGAGAGACCCAGGGTTTCCCCTCTTGAGCGCGCTCCACGCTCCGGCTCTGCGCTTTTCCGCCGCGTGATGCGATGCGATGCGATGCGATGCGATGCGATGTGATGTGATGTTCTGGTCCTGCTCGTATCACCGGGAGTCGTATTGTAAATTCACATAGTGGGGTTGGATTCAGATAGCCGTGGTGCGTTTACGTTCACAGGCTCTGCAGGGAGAAAACATTGCACAGTCGCCCTGGGCAGCGACTAGAATCCCGGCAGACACTTTGACATCTTTACGCACGCGGTTTTAACCCTGCAGGAACGCGTATAACGCACAGAGTGACGTCCCAAAAGACAGAGGAAGAGAGAGAGAAAAAAAAAAAACCCTTGTGTTTTCATGTATTGCGCTTCTGTGCAGTACAGTACGGTACAGTACAGTTTTGGGGAGTTCTGTTGCTTTTCCCTGCCGATAGGGAGCGGTGCATATAAGTAATTTCCTGCCACAGCACTGCTGCTGCTGCTGCTGCTGCTGCTGCTGCTGCTGATGGCTGTCTTTGAACTGAACTGAACTGAACTGAACTGAACTCAGCCCTCCTCAGACTCCGTCATGCCAATCTGAACTTAACCGATCAGGAGTGAATTAACTTGGTTCTTTGTCTTTATCTGTCTGGCCGAGTCAAAACAATCCAATTTCCATGCACACAAATAAATGATTTTATGCCCCTTCTCCTCTCCCTTTCTCCCCCTCTGTCTCCCCCCTGTGTGTGTGTTCCTGTGGATGCTCTGCAATTTTTAGTAGTTGTAGCCAGTTGGCAGAGGCGTGCTCTGCAAAACCAATCCATTGTAAAACTCTCCAACAGGCAGAGGGGGGGCTGAGAGGGTCTGCTGTGACCTGAGTGACTTATTTTTTTAAAAAAGAACATTTGTACGGGATGATTCAACCCCTAGCATCAACAACGACAACAACGAGCAATGGTTGAAATCACGAAATGTCACCTGCATTAAACCCATCACCAAAGTGTAAGTGGGGGCGGTGCCATGCTAAGTGCACCTCAGTAGTAACCTGGCAGTTGGTGGATTCGAACTTGGAACCCTCCGGACCCCAGTCCACTTCTTGAAGCACTAGGCCATCACTGCCCCACAGGATGGATGTTGTCGTCCATCCCATTTTTTTTTTTTTTTTGGTGGGGGGCCTTAGGGGGTTGGTGGTGGTGGTAGAGGGGTGTTATACCTCTGCATTTAAACCCATCACCCATAAAAATGCTAGCTTTTAACGCCCAGGGGGCTGTAAGTGGGGGCGGTGCCATGCTCAGTGGTAACTTGGCGGTAGGGGGGTTCAAATCAGAGGTCTTGCGGATCCTAGTCCGCTTCCTTAACCACAAGGCCACCAACTGCTACACCTCTAAAACTATCTGGACCCTAACTAAATTTTGTAGGTTCCGTAGATTCACCTATGGATTTTAGAAGGTCCTACAGGTGCTGTAGGGTGTACCCTCATCCCCTTCCCTCCCCACCCTAACCCCAATGAGTTAACTCATTCAGGTATGTCTAAAGGGCTTAGACGTCCGCAACTGGATTTCTTCAATCTCCGATAAGGCCAGTTGAGGACATCTAAACTCTTCAGATTCCATGACCTGGATGATTGAGAACCTACATAGACAATTCTTGGCTAATTTTTAAAAAAAAATTTTGGTTCTTTTTTTATTGTTATTAATTTTCCTTCTCAGATTCGCTCCATGTGTGCTCACATGAGCGAGATCCGTAGGAGTCCAAGAAGAGAACAAATATGATGATCAAACAAATTCAATAAAGCCAAATCTTTTAAGTCCAACAGAAACCCATGTGCCTCAAAAATGTCTCCTCCGTCCGTCCCCTGCTCCCAACCCCCCCAAGCCCCCGACTCCCCCTGTTCTCCAGCCTTCACAGTGTTGTTTGCAGCATCTGTTTTTTACTGAGTTGTTTTTGACTCTCGTCTTCTCTTCCCTCTGTGTTTTTTAGTGTATCATTTTAATATTCATTGAATGGTAGGGATATCATCACCGTTAGCATAGGACAGAAGAATAATAACATGTGTTTTTGCATCATGGACCAATTTTAGCAGGAACCTCTTGTCTCTAGTTTTGAATTGTTTCTGCCCAGCCGGTGCCAAAATATCTTCGCAAAAAAAGATGTGAGAGATTGTAAGTGATCTCAGACATGGGGAGAACATGTGATGTTCCACATTATCGGATACCTTCGTAACATCCGATGTCTCTCCTCGCTGTTGAGAGACATTTTTTTCCTCCTCTTCAGAACGTGTCGTCAGTTTTTCTACTACAACTCCTTGGAGACGTGGAGCACATTTGGATTCTGTTCTGTGTAACCACACCTTTAGGCCGAAACAGAATCTTCTTGGATCAATATTGGATATTTTACACTGGACAGATAATTGATCAAAGCATCACCCAATCTGCGTGGGTTGTGTTGCAGCCTTCAGAGTGGGCCACATGACCACTACAGGTTTCCTGTGCTGTGGTTTGTCACAGTTTTGTGTATCTAGAATTGATCCCTGTTTGTTCCACGGTGCACAAAAACACACACATGTTGGCAATCACAGGATGCACGTCCAAGTCCAGAACACCAAGTTCTCTCTACGACTACTATGCAAACCTTGTTGTGTCCTGTTAGCCCTTGACTGCGGGTCATGTAGGGCTCTCCCGCATCCAGAGGAGAGGAAAATAAATCACGCAAGAACTGGAGGCTTTCTTCCATGACCTGCTGGGGACAGTAACGAGCAGACGTTGGCAGATCGTTGCCGTGATAGCTGTGTTCTCCCAGAGATGTTATCCAACCTGTTGATAAACACAGAAATTAGATCAAATACATATGAAGCTCATTGGATTTCCTAAAGTTTGCTTGGTGTAAAGTGAGTATTATCGGCAGGTTGACAGTTAATTTCCTTGGAATGAAAAAACGTAAATCATTTCGCACTGCGTTAGCATGACTTGGCTTTTTTTAATCTGTCCCATCAAACTTAATTTTTTCGAGTGGCGCGTTGCTGTGGAACCGCAGGGTTCGCCACCTGGACAAGATCAAATTCTGGATGGGGTGGTTGGCGTGATCACCACCTGCAGGACAGTTCATAAGGGACTGGTACGAAGCAGTTTGATTTGGCCGATGGTCATGGATGGTGCTGGCTCTGCAAATATTTTTGTCTTTCCCCTGCAATACTTGCAATTCACAGATAGATGGCGTATTGGCATGCTAGCTTTTACAGATTGAGTCATTTTAATTGATACAATCAATTGAATTAATTAATTGAATTCATACGGGAGTTGGAACTACCAGAAACGAGACAAAGAGGACATTAATGGATGTGGTGAGGGAGGACATGAAGGTAATTAGAGTTGAGGATGGTGAGGAGGAAATTGTTGACTTGCTGTGGCAACCTGAAAAACTGAACAAGTCGAGAGGAAACAAAGCAGACGAATTGATACAATCTATTTCCTCCAGATCTGGCCTTCCGTCAAAACGTAGCACCTATTATACCGCGCATGCCCAAAAGTTCGGCCCTGCCTGGGCTTAACGCTTGCGATTTGTCCTTCTTGGTAAAAATCAGTGGAATTTTCCATTGTCCACTCGGGGACACTGGTGTGGAGGTCACCATGGTATGAATATGAAAAGTGACTTTCTTCGACCTTTAAGAGTCCCAAAGTAAACGCCGTCGTCATTGTTCCCTTCCTTTCTGCTTTTTATCAAGTCGTTGTGACATTTTACTTTGTCCGGTGCATGTGTTTTTTCTTTCCCCCCAGTGTGTTTTCCCTGGATGGAGACAAATGGCAAATGTGAGGAAGGTTACCTTTGAACCTGACAGGCAAAGCTGGGCCGCTGTGGCGCGCACATGCACAAACCTGTGGTTTGTTGTGTTTGTTTATTTTTCTGAGTGGACACAAATGTGTGCTTCAGTGTCTCGGCGTTCCCGCGCGTATGGCGGCGGCGGCGTGCATCTGTGTAAGGACGTGCGTACATGTGTGTAGGTGTGCTGATGGGAGCCCAGGCGGTCGCAGTGCAGGGTCTGGAAAAGTGTAGTGTGTTAGATTAATTGAGCGTGGCAGAATTATGACAGCTGTTTACACTACGAACGCTACAAGCATTTTAACACACCTTTTAGCCTTGAGTGCATTAGCTGACAGATGGAAGACTTTTTCCCCTTCCAGTGTAGTGGAAAGCCTGAAAACGTCACCCACCAAAAGACTGACCTTGACGCTGAACCCAACCCTCACTCTTTGAACATCAGTCCACTGAAATACCAACTTAATGAATGCATACTGGAGTGTTCATGTAATTAGAAACAGGTCAAAGTTACCAGGATGTCCATGCAGACACCATTAGCCGGCCACTTATTGGAGGATGAGGGGGGTGGGGGGGGGACCCTGATCGATGGGGACCAAAGACATCTGACGTGGACACGTACGTCCAAGCGGGGATGAGACCATCACTATGCTAATCAGCAGATAATTCGGATCACGCTAAAGACTTCCGAGACATAAATGAAGGACATTTAGAGACATTTAATGCAGCCTCCAGAAGAATCCGTAAAGGTCACTCTGCATCTTCTCCATGTTCTATGAGGCGCTCATAGACGTCATAGGAAATGGTTCAAATCTCTGGAACCCACTGTTCAGTGAGTCACCTACGGACGCCAGATCCTTTCACTTGCTCTGATGGACATTGTGTATAAATGTGCGATTTAACCCAGCTGTCTAAGTTTATGAAGCATAGTTGCAAAAACAGCGTGCGCACACAGAGCCGTGAAGTTGTGTGTCTGCCCATGTACCTAAGAAGGGAAAACACATTACCATGCTGGAACTGACACACAGGGTCCAAGTGAAACAGGAAAAAGGTGTTTTGGTGCCTCTGCAAAAACAAGGCTTTAGCAGAAAACTAGCCTTTTCTCGCTACCCTGCTGGCAAAAGACATTTGCATGAGTAGTTTAAATGTGCTCAGTGTTCACAAAAAGACTTTACTCACATATTTCCATGGGTCTCCCTTGGCTCAGCGTGCGCGTTAACGCAATTTCCATGGCTTCTGAGTTCTATAAAATCCGAAACATATCATATTATCTTAGTCAACAGGTTGCATTACAGAAAACTGCAGCTTTGACCATCGTATAAACGGCACCATTGACTTAATATAGTGGATGTTTACATGTTCTACTTATATACATTAATTTGTTTGATAGTTTCCGTCCAGGACTCTGCAACTCCAAAACACTTTACAAATTTTCAAATCAAATTCACTAAAGAATGCAAATATTAGGTTTACCTAAAATGGCATTAGCAATGCTGTGTTGTTTACGACTGTGATCCCCAACCCCTGGACCGGGGACCAGTACCGGTCCGTGGGAGACTTGGTGCCAGGCCTCAGAGAAAAATTGTTTCCTTTTGGCAGCATCTGTCTATTACTTCCACTTGATCCATACCCATATCAACAAAAGAACTGACCAATAGAATCGCTAGGATCGCTAGCATCATCAATAATGCAACTATATTTGATTAGGAAATATTTTCTCAGTGAAGACAACAATAAACTCAAAATGACGCAGAGTCATTGATACAAGATTCTAACTTTTTATACCGGTCTGGTAGGAGAAAATTATAGGCTGTGTGCACTTGAGAAATCCTTGTTGTGCCCATGCACAGTCTGGGTAGGAAGATTTTATAGGTAGGAAAATATTTAAGAACACCGGAAATTTCACTTTATTATGGGGTATTTATCTGCCACAACTTAATGACGGGACCGTGAAAAAAGTACCAGACATTTAACTGGTCCGTAGTGCAAAAAAAGTTGGTGAACACTGGTTTATGGTATCAATGAAGATTTTCAATCAACCTAGTCATGATCGAAGATGAAGTGTTTTTGTTGTTTACAAGCAAGCTAGCTGAAAATACAGTGACGTTTAATCTAAGATTTACTCCATTATCAACCAATGTCATCTCGTAATACTGTATATGATGAGCAAAAAACATGAATTAATCAATTTCATTTATTTTTCCAGGTTTGTACGACAAGTGCTTCTACGCCTCCAGTGACCGTGGTTGGCTGCTCGGCATCCGGGCAGTGAGCGATCATAGCAACCGTGATCCCCGTGTCTTCTTCTCTCTCAAAACTGACCGTGCTCACAAAGTGACCTCCATCCACTCCAATGCTCGCTACATACCCAACCAGTGGGTGCACGTGGCGGTCACGTACGACTGCGTGTACATGAAGCTCTTTGTCAACGGCGCCAAAGTGGCCGTCAGTCGGGAACAGTCGGGCGAAGTCTTCAGCCCCCTGACCAAAAAGTGCAAGGTACTGATGATCGGCGGCAATGCGCTTAATCACAATTACAGGGGCACGGTTGAAAGAGTGAGTCTTTGGAGGCAGGCCCGAGGGCAGAGGCAGATTATCAGGGATATGCAGGGCCACGAGGACCCCCATGATCTACCTCAGCTGATCATCCGCGAAACATTTGAGCATCCTGGCAGAAAGTGGTTGACCGTAAAAGACGGCACCTTACCTCAGCCTGAGCACGGAAGAGCTGGTAGCGGGGCGGGAAATGCTGATGGATTATTGGACACCACACTGGATCCTCCACCTTGTGGCCAAACTGTGTGTGACAACGTGGAGGTCATCAGAAACTACAACCAGCTTTGGAAATTCCGTCGGCCCAAGAGAGTGCGTTATCGTGTCATAAACGTTTGGGACGATGCGCGGATGAAGCCGACCGTGTCCGACCATCAGATCAACCTGCAGCACCAACGGCTGAACGAGGCCTTCAGCCCCTACAACATCACCTGGGAGCTGAGCATTCACAACGTCACCAACTCTTCCCTGCGCCACAGGTTGATCCTCGCCAACTGTGATGTCAGCAAAGTTGGTGATGACGTGTGCGACCTGGAATGCAACCTTCCTTTGACGGGGTACGACGCAGGAGACTGCATGTCGGGACACCGCAGCCGATGTCCCGAACACAAACAAGGAAATGGTGTCTGTGACCCAGAATGCAACTGGGAAACCTTCTCCTTCGACCACGGCGACTGCTGCAACCCTAACGTGACAGACGTGACCAAGACGTGCTTCAACCAATCATCCCCGCATAAGTAAGTTTACTTCTTCCACATTTTTGCACGTTATTATGTTGTCATCACTGGCGATCATCGCTGACAGCTGTATAATAATCTCAGGATGAACAAAACTTTTCTGATCCAACTTTTCTGATATTTTTCTGCTTGGCATCGCTGAATAATTCGGTAAACCGACTCCCCATTATGGACTTACACGCCAAGAGTAAATCAAACAACCAATCTTTCCATACATGGGTCCCTAAAGAGAGGTTTTAATGTCTAGTCCTACTGTTTCCTGACCATTTGGACCGATGCTCGGTGTAACTCAACTCCCAGCCTGTGTGGCCTGGGAAATTCTCCTGGGGCAGCCAGTCCAATCTAGCCTTGGTCTGGTTCAATCAGCATTCCACACATAAGCAGTGCAAAAACAAATGTAAGCGGGTGACTTTCCCGGTAGCAAATGCACGGACCACATTGCAAATTTTCGTATCCATTTTTCAACAACTTTCTCTTGTTTTTCACTCTGCGTTGCTCATACCCGGCGGTCCTAATTAAACTGGCTTGATTGGAATAGGGAGTTGGTTTGGAAAGAGTGACATTCTAAACAAACCGTTAGGGCAGTCGGAGGTCAGAGGAGGGAGTCCAATAAGTCTTTTGCTTGTAGCAATGGAAATCATTTCAAAGACAAACCCCTCTCTCTCCCCCTTCCATGAAACCACCGACAGACGTCTTCCCTGGAGAGGCAGGTATGTGTCCCTAAATGTGGCCGACGGAGAGACGTTTCCAGGAAAAACAGCAGCGAGAGTTGAGTCCACTTGCATGTGAATAGCAGTTTTGAAAATCTCCTTGGTGTGTTGTACACGCAACATAATATTATTAGGTTTCACAGGGCTACCATAGGAGACTACACAGACCCTCGTGGATGCATGCAAATTTTTGTATTTGCGGTAATCTCATTGTGGCTTGCAGATGATGAGTAAAAGCTGGCACGGAGAATCCATCTGTGGAATTTGCTGTATTAACATTTGTGCCAGACCTCCAATAGCAGGAAGCTCAGAACAGTAGACTGAGACATTTTTGTGGACGATGCAGGAGGTTTATATGGTCTCACCAGATACACAGAGAAAAATGATAGAAATGCAGTCGTTTGCCATTGTTCCTGGACAATGGAAAAATGTTTAAGTCGAAAAAAAGTTTGTTCAAATTGTAATGAAAATGTGTTTAAATATGTATTTGAATCAGTATTTTACAAATTGACAAGAAATCGAGGTGTTTTTTCGTGACCGATTTTATTGTTTTTGTTGGTTGGTCAACAAGGTTTTAAAGGAGTATCCAACCTACTGCATACCGTGACCAACCAATAAACTCTGACCCGATTTGACATCACAAATTTCTTGCACACCAAAAGACTTTTTTCTATAATATATTTTTTGACCACATTTTTCATGTGTTGCAGTTACAGGAAACACCATTGTAGGCGTCAGTTTGGATGCACCAACTGAGATCTTATTTAGTTGAAAAAAAACATTTTCATCAATTCCTGAATCCATTTGATTTCCAGGTGCCCCATAGTTGATGATATCACATTTTACAGCCACAACTGTCAGCTGTGATATCGGACAGACTGCGTTGCATTGTTATGTCTGCCTGATGACAGGAACCCAGCAAAGAAGGCTGTTTTCAATCACAGTTAAGCTAGGAGCCCCGTCTCTTTAGCGCCGTCCTGTTGTTTAAAATGACTGCTAAATAGCTAAATAATGACATCTAATTAACAACATCAGAGGGGGAAAGCAGGTGGGTTTTGCTGTTGCTTCCATCTCTCATTTCCCACTTAGTCATCATTAGAAGCTCATTTATCAAGTAGCGGGGCAAACCATTCAGACGTTCCCTATGGGCATTTGAAAGATGGGCCTGTGAAAGGACGGATCCCAGAAAAAGAGCGGAGCGGGCGGACAGAAGGAGGACGGGATGATTTTTCATTGTGAAAAAATATATTTCATCCTCCCGAGTAGTTGCTTATTTTGCTTTGATTATGGTATGTCCTGGGAGTCATGCAGTTCGCTGCACTACAAACAGTTTGACATTCCTCCTTAATGGATTTCCAGACGAACAATGCGCTGTGTATGTGGCTGAACAATAGTTTTAAGGTCCTGCATTTATTTTCGCGGCGTTCTCGCCTGTTACCACTTATGAGTGGTGTTTGGAAGAAAAATATGGTTGACACTGGACACAGGCAGCTGTGTGATCCAGCAACAGCCTTTTAAAATACCCCGCCTAATGCCCCCTCCCCATGTGTCTGGGGGAAATATTTGTGTTACTTTGTTTTTGACACTTATTTGTGCTGTTGTCTGACTGCATTAACTCTGAGCTTGAACATTCCCGCGTCTGCAGCCGTGTCCGTCCCCAGCGCCGCAAACCTACATCACACCAGGCAGAAAATACACATACCACTGATTAATACTGTAATACTGCGAGTTGTACTTTGTTAAACTCAATATGGACCCATTTTTAGTTCACTTTTTTTCCACAAATCCCAAAAATTCTTCATCTTCAGAAGATCTTGGACAAGTTTGGTGTCTAGCTGTTCAGTGATGATTCTGGCCTTGAGTTTGAGATCTGCTTCGTCATCATGTCTCCTAAACGTTGGAAACCGTCTATCCATTATCACCGTCTTCTTCTTTTCCTTTTGGATTGTCCCTTTCCAGGGGTTGCCTCAGCCAGTCAACAATTTCCATCTCCTTCTGTCCTCTGTATCCTCAACTCTGGCTCCAACGACCTCTATGTCCTCCCTCTCTGCATCCATCAATCTCCTCTTTGTCTCCTACCTGGTAGCTCCATCTCTAGAATCATTCTTCTACCAATGTCCACTGTCCCTCCTCTGAATATGTCCAAACCATCTCAATCTGTCTTCTCCAGCTTTTTCTCCAAACCTTCCTGTCTGTGTTGTCCCTCTAATCACCTCATTCCTGATCCTGTCCATCCTTGTCTCTCCTAAAGAGAATCTCAGCATCTTTAACCTCCACCCCAGCTCTGTCTCCTGTCTTCTACCTATTCCTAGTGTCTCTAATCCATGCATCATGGCTGGTCTCACCACCGTTGTGTCAACCTTTCCCATCACCTTAGTTGACTCTCTTCTATCACAAAATTTAGAGGTTCTTATAATTGCCTTATGTTCTAAAAATATATAATTTTATACCATTATTTGTGTTTTTTTGTTGATCAGGGATCAACGGAGCATCTGAGTAACTAGTCTTTAACACAGATGAATCTACTGACCCCCGAAAATGGCAGATATTTGAAGCTTTTCCGCTTCAGACTGTTTTTGGGAAATAAGGCTCTGGCCTAGCTTTGTCAGAGGCTAATAGGTCATCCATTTTCCCTTGGCCTCTGCCTCCCTCTCCCCCCCTGCTATGTCAATACCTCTCAGTGTGGCAGGTTAATGGATGGACCACCCTTTCTGTTTTTCTCACTCCTTCTCCCCTGCTGTATCCCAGCTCAGAGCGGGAAGCTAATCTCCTGGGCTTTTGACTTGGGTGTTTTACAATTGGTCGTCTGAACCTTAAGCCCCCGACCCATAAAACATAATTGAGTGTTTGGACGTAAATACCAGGACTTTGCACTTACCCTTCAAAGGCGTAGCACACGTATAGAAACACCTGTTGCCGAGGTTTCACCTGTGAGTCCAACGGACTCGGGGAGAAGACGTAATGCATAACTATGGATGTGAGGAAGAGAGCGGAGTGAGAAGGGGGGAAGGGTGTACTTGGGTCAAGCAGTTCACACACTGCATGATTAGGACCTTGGGATTTTTCAAAGACACCTAATGCAGAAGGGCATGTTTTTATCGTTACATACGTCTTTAAATCCTACTTTGTTTCCAAACGCAGCTTTAGCAAACGTAGCGCGATTGCTGGAATTTGAGCGTCGAAACGGAATCGGAGTATGTTGGAAGGTTAAAGAAGACAGAGTAAGCATGGTAATAAAGGCAGAGATGAATGATGGGTTTAGGGGCTGTGCTGCTGACTGATTTGATGACAGAGGAGCTCAGGGCCTCCTCCAATTTAAAAAGTGTTCTTGGCTGTGAGACCCTCAGAGCCATGCCAACGTAACCCGGCTTTCGCACTGTACCGCCCCAGACATATGCGCGGTATACGGGGCAAAATTTACGAGCGTATATAAATAATATAAGGGTCTAAATGCATGACGTTATTGCTTCATCTCAATACAGTGTTGAAAATAAATGAATTAACGCCTCACGCATGCCCTGCAGTGACCCCTCAGATTTGGATTTCTTGATTTATATGTTTTTTACCTTGGAGCTCCCTACAATTTTTCACTTTGCACTTCTCATTTTTCTGGCCGTGCTTTTTTTGTCAGAACATGTTTTAAAATTGATATGTGGTTGAATGCATGGAAAATCCTGTTTTTCCCGAGCGGCTCATCTCGTCTGAAAAAAGTGGATGATGAGAGGCGAGAGGAACAGAATAGGACCTGTGGGATGGGGAAATAGTTGAGGGATGTGAGGGAGAGACAACACTGGGGACGGAGTGAAGCTGAGGAGAAAAGTTCTGGCCTCGAGGTTTGAGTAGAATCTGAATGGACGGTAGAGGCAGTGGAAATGATAAAATTGCCAACTTCCCACGTTGGACGCCGATTGTCTCCTTTACCAACACAGCAACACATATAAGAAAACATTTGGTCATGACGGACCTCGTGGGTCTTTACCTAGGGACCCCTTGTCAGACCTCTCCCTGGCCTCCTCCATGTCCAAACGTTCCGGACAACTAAGGATATGATGAAAATTCCTGAAATTGTTATAAAGACAGATCTTATATCATCTGTTTTTCTTTTCCATCTTTTGACCTGACCCTCGTGAGCAGCTACCCCCAGTTGGGGGTTGCATTAGTTAGAAGAAAAAAAACTGTTTTTCCTTTCATACCGATACTGTTGTTCATACAAATCAGTTCTTTGGGGACTGCATCTGTGCAGAGCATCTTCTCAATCGATGTGTAATTTAAGAATTACTCAAGCTACTTTGTAAAGTTGTTCTAACTTGGTACAGAATGTGAATGCAATGGTAGAAACAATGAGGGAATTACACCGAGGTCAATGACTTCTGAATTGTTTTGTGAACATCTGCAATGTGACATATTGGCTGCGCACTCAAATTTCAATATTATATGCACAGACTTACTTAAGAACTCCAACCCCCCCACAAAAAAGAGCCCAATGAGCATCTGGCAACATTTTAAGGGTATATTTGATACATCCGGAAAACTTGTCTAAATCAGAGGTGTCAAACCCAGTGTCACAATGGGACAAAATTAAAAATTTGCCATGAAGTCATGGGTCAAACTATTTTTTTTTTGAAAATTTACTGTAAATACATATGTTTTCCCTACTCACAGGATATTAAATGTGAGTTCTTTTTTTATCTAAAACAATTGGACCTGGAACAATAGAGTTTAATAATATCAACACATGAAATTAAAATAGAAATGAATCACACATCAGTAGTATTTGTTGCTTATTATGTCTTTTTATCTGCCTTTCAAGATTTCATTTTTAATTATTTATTATATATTTAATAATTTTTTTTTACATATCTGAAAAAAAAAAGAGACGATCCTGTATGTGTTATAACAAAGAGCATACATCGCTAATACTACAAATTCTGCTAGTATATACGGGCTTCAAAAGGGAGGGGAGCACTGTAGTACACACTTGATCTGTTTTGGTGGGCCAATTATAATTTTTCCGCGGGCCAGATTTGGGCCCCGGGCCTGAGTTTGACACCTGTGTTCTAAACATATTTTATTAAAGATAAAAAAAGAAAGTGTCAAAATTGATACAACCTTCTTGGCAAAGGTCACTAAACTTCAGCCCGTGTTAAGGTAAGATCTAAGCTAATTTTATTGTACTGTAGCTGTAGTAGTATGTAAGTATATTTAACACTGATTAGATGTAACTAAGCAGTGATAAATCCAGATGAAGCATAAACCTACAGTACATCTATACTGTAAGCAGTGTTGGACAAGTTACTTTAAAAAAGTAACTTATTATCTTACTAGTTACTGCTCTGAAAAAGTAACTAATTACCTTACTAGTTACTGCTCTGAAAAAGTAACTAATTACATTACTAGTTACTAAATTATAAAAGTAACTAATAACTACTTTACTTAAAAAAACACATTAAAAAGTTTAGTGTCTTGTTATTTAGCAACTATCATAATAAAATGTAATGATACAATAAAAATAAAATAGATGTTATTTAAAATGATGACATTTTGACAGGCATCTTTATCTTAACCTCAACTTACCATTTGTCGTTGTCTTGCTTGTGGGTGTGGGTGTCTTTATTTCCCTATAAGGCAAGAAGACCCGCCCAGGCCTCTTTCTGATTGGCTTAGCCTGAAATGTTAACCTATGTCAACCAATCATTGCTCCTTTTCAACGCATGGGTCCAGTTAGTGTCCACGGCCGTTGGGGTTGGGGTTCATGGCCGGAAGAAACCGTCCATTTGGACCACAGATAGTAATGAGTAACGAGCCCCTAATGGCGTTACTGAAAGGGAAAAGTAACGTGTTACGTTATTAGTTACCGAGAAAAGTAGTTTTGTTACGTAACAGCGTTACGAGCAACGTGTTAGTCCCAATACTGTCCAAGAAGTCCCCTCTCCTACATGGTGTCCTTAGTGTCCTCTACCTATAGTGTTTCACTGTTATGCTACAAGACAAGCTTTACATTTGCGTATGGTACGCAACAGGTCCTGTTTTCCAACATATTTTGTAATATGTTACTGTATATTTTAGTAACCTACCGCTGAATATGCATGACATTTGAATACAGAGGTACAGCAACAAATAAACTACTTCAATCAGAACTAGGGTTGTCGGTTCATCTAAGGTTTCCTATCCTTTCCTACAGCTGATAAAGACTGTTTGAAGTACAAGTTCTTATTTACTAAGTGTTCCGGCAGTTGTTCCTTTATTCCTGACTGTAGGAAACTGCATATTCAATCAAGCGGACAGGAAAACTACTTACAAGGTCCTTGTGTAGGTGCGGAACCTTAATTTTGGAGCTCAATGCACTTCATCTTTTATTTCCGCAACATAGGAATTTCAAGCAAGCAAGTGGGTCAAACAAACTAGGTCAAAACAACCAAGCAGGAGGATTTAATTTGTGATAGTAGGGCTAATGTCCTGTTTGGTGTGTGATACATTTATCTTCTGTAACTGTTGTCTGTCTCCTTCCAATCCATCTATTTTCTCTGGAAGCCAAAGGAAATGAATAAACTGTCACTTCAGCATATGCAACAGATTACGGACTCATCCAAAAGATGACTGAGCTTGAGGATGCGTTTTTGCCAGGACCACCAGCCAGGCTCATGGGGAAATCTTGTTTGATGTGTTCATAAAATGAATGACAGTTTCACTGCTGGAATGATATCTCATTGTGTTGAATGATTGCAGTCATTAGTGCTGCCGCCGCTAGTGTTTCCAGAGCTGAGACAAAACACTAAATCACACAGATAGGGAGGCATCGGAATACCTGAGAAGTAACGAAAAAATGTCAGGGCTTCAAACTCTTCATGGTGGAGATTCAACCGAGATGGATTGGGAGGGAATGGGTTCACAGCAATCAGTGGCAAAAAAAATCTGAAAAGCGTGCAATGTATATAATTTGGATTTATATGGATGTGTAGATACAGCTTGGGTGCAATGACGCAAACTTTATATGTCTTGATTGTCAGAGTTTTTGTTTCTCAAAACGTGAAAAGCTTACGTTACCGTCTTGACGATTAGCATGGTTTGCGAAGACTTCCACTTTGTAAGTAAATCTTGTGAGAAAGGATGGATGTGATTTGGGAAAAAAAAATTCCTGTGAATTTAGCTCTTAACCCAGACATGGGCAAACTAAGGCTCGGGGACCCGGACACGGCCCGTTGAGCTTTTGGATGCGGCCCGTCAACATTTCCCAAATTAAATTATTTATTTATACTATCATCATACATCTTCCTTTTCCCTGCAATAATGCATTGTCCCAGTAGATGACGTCATAAGGGGCATTAGAAATGTACTACATTTTAGGATTTATACCACTTTTACATGACATTAATTTTAGTTCAAATATAAGATCCATCTTGCTGGTCTGGACTCGGTCCCCGTGTCCAATTTTAGGCCCAATTGTGGCCCGTGTGTCAAAAAGTTTGCCCAAGCCTGCTATTACCCTAGGGGGCAGCTAGCTGAGCTAGCGCCTGGGGAGCAGTGTGTGGGGACATGTTCAGGGCACCTCAGTGGTAACTTGGCGGTAGGGGGATGCGAACTTTGCGTACCCAAGTCTGTTTCCTTAACCACTAACCCATAACTGTAGTAACTGTAGACTGAGTAATACTGATAAGTACTTTGGAAGCAACAGTTTTGGAGGGAACCATCAATACGCTCTACAAGTCATCACCAAGATGTAAAAGTTGGAGTTATTTTTTCGTTAAATTTGATTAATCATGATAAGTTGCTCTTTGGCCCAAAGTCAATGCTTGTGATTGGTGTAGAACTCCAGGATTACCTCATGGGCAAGATCCATTCCTGGTTAGGGTGGTTGGTGCCTTCTAGTGGCCTCACCACCTGCAGGAAGGTTCAGAGCAGAGTAGATCAGCGATGGATGAATGGATGGATAATCATAATAAATCGGCAGCCAATGCATGATGAATCAGATTGGAGTCAGATTTGTTTGACAACCCCATTAAAGCCCAATCGTTGGGTCCAGTTTTATTATTCAGATGTAAGAAGCTCTAAACAAAAAGGTGAATGTTTCTCCATCCGCGCTTGATTGCTGCTTTTGCAGCTGCCATGTGTTTTGTACAAAAGAGTCTTCCCAAGAACGCTAACCAAGGCAGACACTGTAATGGGGAAGAAATTGGAATGGGTGATTTATTGAGTTCCAACCTAAAATGTGGATTTAAGTGTCTCCACAAATTACAGCCCCCCAAATCCCAATACCATTATACACCCATAGTTGTGTTTTTGGTTGCACTGAACTTATTATTTGGTTCTACACCACAACATCCTCAGCACGGTCTTTAATCTGCCTCCTGTTAACAAGAGAACAGGAACCACGGTCTAATTAAAAAGAATGCGAGGAAATGATTTGATTGGACATAATTGACACGCGTTCGATCTGAAAAAAATAAAAATGAAAAAACACTAATACCGTTATGATGAGCCGCCTCAGCTCATGCTGCATTGCTTGTAACTGCACACCAGATGCAGTGAAGCCCAACCAGGTCGTCTAGACACAATGCAATTTAAAATAACTTTGAAAGTGAGTAAGTCATGTCATGTCCAAATAAGCAGGTGTTGTTTTGATTCTCAGGCTGCAAGTGTTTGCAGTGAAGTCAGCCTTGATTCTGAAGTAAATATCCCCAAGGGGAGAACAAGGATACTTAACAATATGACCATTTTATTAAAACACCTGGTTTTTAATGTACAGGATCAATCCTCCCGCCGTAGATTGGTTCGAGGGCCAAGGCATTTGTCAAGAAAGTCAACAGAGACCAAGCTCTTTTTTTCCTGGAACAAACGCTACATAAGTGCTTTTTTGGCAAGGAACGCTGTCAAAATGTGCATTAACCAGGATGGAACAATCCTAATTGTAGTGTGAAATGGTTATTTTCTCCTGTTCATTTTTCCTTCAGAGCCTATTTGGATGTGAAAGAGCTGAAAGAGATCCTATACTTGGACGGCTCCACTCACCTGAACGTCTTCTTTGCCAATTCTTCTGATGAAGATCTGGCGGGGGTTGCCACTTGGCCCTGGGACAAAGAAGCCCTCACACATTTGGGTAGGAGACACACACTCATGCAGACACTTATTCATTGGTTACAGTTACATTACGGCTCCCGACTCGCCTAAATCACAGCTCTAATAGAAGAGAAGGTGATAATAAGGCAGACGAGGCTCATGAATAATGCATCGTCTGAGTGTTAGTCTTGTCCACGGTGCCTTTACAACGGAGATTTGTGTTGCAGACCCGCTCCGTTAAGTGTGCGAAGTGTTTACGTCCACTTCTTTTGTCATCCCTCTACTCGCTCTAACAGGTGGCATTGTGCTGAATCCCTCCTTCTATGGTACATTTGGTCACACTGACACCATGGTCCACGAGATTGGTCACAGTCTGGGGCTCTACCACGTGTTTCGGGGTATCTCGGAGATTGAGTCGTGTAACGACGCGTGTCTGGAGACGGAGCCCTCAATGGAGACTGGAGATCTCTGTGAAGACACCAATCCCACCCCCAAGTACAAAGGCTGCCATGACCCCGATCCAGGCAATGAAACCTGCGGCTGTCGGCATTTCACACACACGCCGTTTAACAACTACATGAGTTACGCAGGTGAGACGGTGTCGCCACATCTGTTCGGCCTTTGTGGATATTGACACTTATGTGGGATGTAGCAGGTACATTTCGTGGGAAATACACAGTGGGGGGCATGAACTCAGATGACCCGATGAGGCGGTCATTCTGTTATGTAGCGCATATTTCGTCAAACTCAAAAAATTCTGTCTTTCTTTGTGCGTCTCTCTCCTGCAGATGACGCCTGTACGGATTCCTTCACACTCAACCAGGTTGCCAGAATGCATTGCTACCTGGACCTGATCTACCAGACTTGGCAACCCTCATCAAAACCTCCTCCAGTGCCAATGGCACCCCAAGTGGTCGAGCAGCATCATGATTCCATCACCTTGGAATGGTTTCCACCCATTTCTGGACACTTTTATGACAGGTGAAATGAGCTGAGGGTGTCGCAAGAGACATATGTACAAACGTACCTATATAACATGTCCAGTCTTTATGATTAATCGTGATTAATCCAAAGGTACCCCTTGAAAAATTTGATGAATCGCTCCTGCTTGTATACGTTAAGGTCCGTATCTAAGTTTGTTTGCTGTGCTTGTGTGTTGGTTTCCTAGAGAAGTGGGATCAGTGTGTGATAAATGCACGGAGGGGAGAGTTCTTTTACAGTACGCTTCCAACTCATCATCGCCAAGACCCTGTTCACCTTCTGGACACTGGTCGCCACGAGAGGCTGAAGGTAAAAACATCTAGCATCAAGCCATTTATTGCCCTCCCACTGATAAAAACGTGTCACAAATCTGACTTGATTGCAAGTCTGTAAAGCGCTATTGCTAAATTTTTATATTTTTACTTATTTTTCCCAATCGTTAGGACTCAGTTTGCCGGATTGTAGAAAAAAACTACTTTGACAATCAGGAAAATGAAGGCACAATTTAATCCGAAAAACCAACACCCCATATTTATTTACAGTTTACTATAAGGCAACGTATCTGAGGTTTGCTTTTTGTTGATTTTGTGAGTCATGGACATACAAAAATTTCTGTGACTGACTCAACTCTCAGACATGCATATGACTCATTGGTTCATGATACTTGGAGCGTGGGACAACATGGAAGGATCAACGAGTTCTCTTCCCAGTGGATGGTGGTGTATGGTACCACTGATCCCCAAGGAGGCTTTAGGTCCAAAACCTAGGTGAAAGATCACGTCTCCTCCATCGGTTTCAACTTTCACTGATAAAAGTTGGATCATTGGCAAAAACTTTCTAATTTTGCCTTTTTGGGTAATTTATATAGAGCAAACACCATGGATGGGGGTGGGAATTGCGTTGACGTAGGCAGGTGGTCTCACCTGTGAAGCTGATAACGGCTGCTTGAATTGTGGCCCGAGGTGAGAACATGTTGTGATTAACAGATATTTTAGAAATGCATTGTTAGCGAGTGGCCTAAACACAGGCTCCGTGGGCACAGACTGTTCTAGACTGTACATAAACAGAGTTCTGTCATCACCTCAAGGTTATCTCCCCCGTCTCACCCAGGTCTATTACCTAAACACCTTATCCCACATTTAAATCTGGAAGACTGACAGCACTTTCACTGTTACACCTCGGAGGAATCCTCATCCCTATATCAGATCAACTAAATCTGTCAGCTGCTCCGGGCGAAACCCGTCATTTTTATAGACCCATCTAACATTTGTCAGGAGATGTCATACCAGTCTGCTGTTCCTGGATCTGTTGAAGCATGTATCTGGTCTGAGATAAAAGGTTATTAAATAGAGTACCACGTGTAATATAAAGATAAAGACTTTCTAGGGATATTTTTTTTTATAATACTTTACCACTTCCTTACAAACCTTTGTTTTTACAATAAAACAAAACAAAATAGGGATGTTTGACCTTAACGTTAGCCAAAACTTTCTGATTCTATAATCAAACGATGCTGGTCGTCATCGTGATATTGTGATGTATGTGGGCAGTTGGTAGATTCAAACCTGCAACCCTAGGCCACCACTGCCCCATATATGCAGCCATTCGTCCACAAATCTAAGGTAAACGTCAAAGAACCTGTGCGATTCAGGTTAATTTTAACAAAACTAATGTGGCATTGTGTAATTCGATTTTCATTATCGGAGAAAAAAAAAATAATGTTCTAACGCAAAATAACCAATTCGGAAATCAACCAATACTAGCATATGTAGCTAGATGACTCCAAAACTGAAGTAAAGGTTTCAGGAGCGATTGAGGCAGTTTGGCAAAACACAGACATTGTGTTATGGGATTTTCGTTATTGGAGAAAAAAAAATGCGATCTTGCTGATATTACATCATTTTGTCGATTTTATTGGTCTACATAAGTTATTTTACATCCCTTAAAAAAGTCACATTTGATATAAAAGAGTTTAATGCTGGGTACATTTGGGTAAAGTCATAATCCCTGACTAAAATGCTTGCGATCTTACTGATATTACATCATTTTGACGATTTGATTGGTCGACCAACATTATTGGACAACCCTTAACAAAGTCAAATGGGATATAAAGTTTAATTCTAGGTACATTTGAGTAAAGTCAAAATCCACCAAATATTACATTTGTGTAGCTCAGTGTCAGGTGGAAAAAAAAGAAGAAAAATGCACAAACATAAACACAAGCCTCACACTCACACACACAAACACACACTTGTGGTATTCATATTAATTCCCAATAAAATCATCACCTCTGGAACGATGAGTGCGATCGCACACACTCGTCCTTGTGATCCGCTCTACTCTTCAATCCCCGTAAAACTCAACGTCAGAAAATAATGATGCTAAAAACCCGAAACAGAATCTTCCATTTTTCTGGATTTCACTGAATCGTATTCGTTGCAAACGGCCTTAAAACTAACAATAAAAAGATACTGGGCCAGAGAGTTCATTCACGTGTGAGTGCGGAGGCTTGAAAGGTTCTAAAGTCCTCGCGCTCACTTGGCTGAAGTGTGTGTGTCTGTACTTGTGTGTGTACTAAAGGCAAGTCTGGGCTTGTCTAACATGCTGTGTGTGTAAACTGTACTCTATTTTCCCTCTTGGAAGGGGTCCCTGTTTGTGGCTGCCCCCCCTTCTCCCCTGTTAACTCTGCCTGGGCCGCCTTCTCGCTGGATACCACAGCTGCCGCTTCCTGCTGCGATCCTGCATATGTGCCCGACACTTTCTAATTTCCAATAGACATTCTGGCAAGTGAACCGGTCGGCCATATTAGAATCTGAAACGATGGCAAATTAACGACCGGCTTAAGGTCCCTGTGGATATAAAATGAATTTTTGCAACACTTTTCGATCCGTGCACATTGGTGGCACCTGTTGCTGCAGGACTTTGGTGCCGTGTCCTCACAGCACCTAGGACTGGGAAACGTTGCTGTGGTTGGAGAGAGCCAAAGTGCCTCTCATAAATCTTTACTACTGTATGCCCTGGAGAAATATGGCAGGAGGGAAAAGAGGCGAGAATGAAAAAAAAAAAAGGCAAAACACACATGGGTTATGATCGAGAGGGGGGGAGTACGAAAACCTAGGGTTGGCGGAAACCACCCAAGATAGTTAAGAGAACTGCATGTAGTTAGTGACATTCACAAGGGAGGATCCTGAGTTGATTGAAAACAGGAGTGTGCGTGAATGGAAGTGAAAGTTTTGGGATGTATATTTTCACTAGCAGATGTGTGTGTGCGAGGGGGACTTCAGGGGGGGAGTGCCATGCGAAAACATTTTTAAGTGCACATGGAAGTGCTCTAGTGAACGTTTTACTGTTGTGTACATTTACAGTACATGAAATATCATCCTTAGATTTCCTTCTAAACCTGAGCCTCAAAAGAGAAAGTTCGTACGTCTGAAACCTAACGGGAATCTTATATGTAAACAAACATATGTGACGTAGTGGAAAGTTTGCTTGTTGAAAAAGTACAAATAAGCAGTGTTGGGCAAGTTACTTTAAAAAAAGTAACTTGTTACTTTACTAGTTACTAAATTCTAAAAGTAACTTATAACTAGATATGGTCTCTTTCTGATTGGCTTAGCCTGAAACGTTAACCCATGTCAACCAAACATTGCTCCTTTTCAACGCATGGGTTGAGTTAGTGTCCACGGCCGTCTTTCACTTATGACTGACAGACAGCCGACAGGCTCCGCCTCCACACAGTCCTCTCTCCATGGCCGGTCAAGAAGTCAAGAAGCCAGTGCCTAATACTCATTCATACTCAAAACTTATACTATAATAATGTAGAAAGTTTGAATGGTATTGAAATATATTTTTCTGCTTCTATGCATGTGTTGGTATGAGTTATTAAAACATGGTTAAGACCAACAATCCAAGACTTAATACTAAATACTTAACACTACTAAAGTATTTTTGCTTATGTGGAAAAGGCTCCAAGTCAAAATGTTGTTGCATAGAATTTCTCAGTGTCCTTATATCTTAGCACACAAAGTGACAAATAGTAGTATAGATAATAAATTCATTTGTTGTAAAATATGTGTTGGAAAAAACCTACCTACTTACCTACCGACCGACCTATCTATCTATCTATTGGGGGTGTGACGATTCACTCACATAACGATCCGATTCATATCTCGATTCACAGGCTACGATCTGATTCAAGAACGATTCATAAAAAAAAATATTAAACAATCGATCCAGTTCGATCCACTTCGGTTCAGTTTGATTATTATATCTATCTATCTATCTATCTATCTATCTATCTATCTATCTATCTATCTATCTATCTATCTATCTATCTATCTATCTATCTATCTAAGTGTGTTAATTTATATTCCTCTATTAGCTTCCTTCCTCCTTCCACTCTTTTCCTCCAAACTGTTATTCCTGTATTTAATGATGGTGTTATGTCACATCTGTGTTTTCTATCTATTGTTATAAGCCCAGTGAGTAGCCATATATAAAAAGAACATAAACTCTTTCTGCCTGGAGCCGGTACATTGACCTGTGAAACACCCTGATTACAGCGGGATTTGACAGCGTCTCCTAAGCAACCGAGTGTCTGCTGCCTTTATATAATGGGTCTGTGAAGCATCTCTCTGTTTGCATGTGCCAGGGAGAGCGTGCTGGAAGAAGATGACGTCTTTCTACTGAGCGAGGAAATGTGTAGCGGTGTTTGACAGTGAGTCACTGATAGTAGGGGAGAGAAAGCCAGACACTTCTTAGAAAGCATAGGCCGTGCATGTCTGGACATATCCCTGCCTGTTTGACTAGTAATGTCACAAATAATCAACAATCTGGGTCACACATGAAAACAATATAACAACTAGTAATAGTGTGAACCTCCTGTAGGACTGTAGTCATCAGGACTTGAAAAATTCATTGAATTCACTGCGGCAGTGGTAGAACATTGTAGAAGATTCAGGATTTAAAACAACTGCACATCAAGTTTTTGTTGGGTTGTGGGTCGGGGATATGTAGACCAATGTTGTAGGAAGCCGGATTATAGGAAAAGCTGAAAATTATTCTTGGTTAACGAGTTAGTTTTTAAGCTAGGAAGTCTTACCAGGCTTTGGAAATTTAGTTTGGTGTTTCAGGGACGCCTGTAACTTTAATGCTACATCAGCCTCAATAATTTATTGACCAAATTTTAATGTGTCTTTGACCAATAATGGACTAGATAACTTGCTGGAATGCAGTACAACCAGCAAAAATCCATTCAAAGTAGGTGGCTTCTATCATCATGGCTTCAAGAAATTCAGAAAATCCAAATACACAAAAATCAAATCTGGCCCCTTCAACCCATCAGCAAGGCAGGATTTAAACCAGTGATACTATGATATTCAGCCAGTCACCCCTCTGCCATTGGCTTTGTTGCTTTATTATGAGTTTTTCAACGTTTCTTGATTTGAGGTAAGCTAAGAGGATTGGTTAATACGGTTTTCTCAAAGGCAATAAATATAAAAAGTATCCATAGTTTTAATAAAATATTCCTGTATTTTCAGATCAGGTTTTTATGTTCAGTAAAACATCAAGAATCTCCAGGCACTTATACGCAATTTTTGGCAGAGCGGCCAGAAAGTCTTGTCTACCTGTTGCAAGTAGTTGCTCTATTTGACTTCAAATACATCATTGTGGTTTTTGGTGTTGGATAGTACAGACTTTTCTCTCAAAGATGACATTTCCAGCCGTAGATACTGCACATCGTTGCATGTTTTGACTAAATTCAAATTGCCTTAGTGGATGACACCACAGTTTTGTTCAACCACACTTGCCGTGTTGCCAGAGCAGGAGTGCGGCCCGTAATAACAGCTGACATTACAAAATATTTTCAGTGGCTATAACAGCTTTCCTTGCAAACTCAATGAAAATGTACCCATAAAGCCAGGACTACATGATCCCAGCACAGAGCCAAGTTTTTGGAGTATGTTGGTTCACTGCCTTCCTCCCTCCATCCCCCCCATCCCTATCCTCGTCTTACTCTCTGCCCTTTTTGCTCCATTTTCCTTTAATTCACCTCCATTCTGGCCACACACACTTACAGTACAATCATAAATGTGTTGAGATAATGTGGCTTGGAAACCGTCTTCAGTCCTTACTTGATTAAACACTGGAATTTTGCATGGTGCCCAGAAATGAGGTTAGCAAATGGTTTCGCCGCTTGCCAGTTTGGAAATGCACAAAAGGAAATTGAGGGAGAACATAGTGTCTGGCCTCTAAAAGTGCTTGATGAATGTTAGTGTACGTCACTTGGGATAATGCAAGTTTGCTGTGTGAACTCCAAATATGGCTGGAGTGTGACTGTAATGACTGTGCTGAAGTGAGAACCCTGCACTGGGCCCCCTCTCTGAAGGTACACACCTCAGCTCTGCCTTTCCTCTGCAGATGGACTCACAATGAACTCTCAGTTTCACCTCTACCTTGATGGTACAAGAAATGTACATGCAGTAAAAAGACCACTAATGCATTCCTTCATGACAGCACTCCGAAAAGCTTAAGGCTCCCAGCTTTAAACTGCAGTTCACCTAACCCAGGGGTTGGCAACCTGTGGCTCCTGAGCCACATGCGGCTCTTTGGACTTTTTTGTTGCGGTCTCCATAGAGATTTTATGTAATGGACCAATTACGCATTTGGTCCATTTTGCTGGTTTTCCAGACAAATGTGGCTTTAATAGATAGTAGTGTTGGAAAACAGCATCTTATCTCCAAAAATTAGTTACTTCGAGAGCAACTGGTCATAGGTTTCTTGAAGACGTTTCACCTCTCATCCAAGAAGCGTCTTCAGTTCAGTTCTTGGATGAGAGGTGAAATATCTTCAAGAAACCTACTATGAACTACCTGGATGACTGAGAATCTACACCGACATGTAGCGTCTTTTGGCAGCAATGTTCCTAACGATCTTCTTAAGGAACTCCTTATGAATTAACCCTAAGGAAAGTGAAGGACCAAACAACATAGTGTTATTGTTACTAGAGATGTCGCAAACCACAATATTAGTGCCGTACTGTATAGTTTTATTTCGCGGTAAATCAATGGGGGTGACTCTTTCGTTGTTTCCAATCCCTGACCTAGCCTACTCTAAGGGAAGTGTTAAGATGCGAAACGTTAAAATTGATTTCCTCAATATTGTACGTGGAACCTCAACAACGTTGTTGTTCATCTCCCTACAGGTCCTCCAGATGTAGAACAGGCCTGTGAGCCCAGCGTACGAACCTGGAGCCCGAATGCTGGCACCGAGCAGGGCGCGGTGGGCATGTCAGAGTGCCCCCTGCAGGGCTGCATGCTTCAGCTGGAGTTTGCCCACCCGCTGGTGCCAGACTCTCTGACTGTGTGGGTCACCTTCTTCAGTCTTGAGGAGACCGCTCTACCGGCCATCCACAACATCTTATTACTGACCGTCGGTGGGAATAACATTTCCTTGGGCCCCAGCAACGTCTTCTGCGACGCTCCACTCACTCTGAAGCTGGACATCAAGGAAGAAGTGTACGGCGTGCAGTTTTTCACCATGGAGCAACACCTGGAGATCGACGCCACCCTCCTGACCTCCAAGCCAGACTCCAAGCTCTGCAGACACTGCAAGCCGCTGCGTTACCGCCTGCTGCGCCAGCCACCTTTCACCCACGCTCCGTATGGCTTGATGCTGAATGAACCAATCCGCAGATACACAGACAGGTGAGTGCCATAAAATATCAGAGGCCTTTTTTTGGCTCCTTTGCAACATGGAGTATGGTTCTGTGGTTAGATCTCTTCAACTACTGTTAAATAAAAGGATAAAGGACCCGCAGTCAAGTAGTTTTTAATAAAAACCTTGACAGATAGTTGTTCTAAATTCCTCTAAAACTTTACAGATGTCTAAAATAATATCTCAAGACTTGCAACTCCATCCATGAACAAGACAAGGGAAAAACTGTGAAGAGAATCAAATATTTTATTAAATTTAGGCCTTTTTATAGATCTTCTACAAATCTTTCCTAATGGTAAAAAAAATGTCAAAAAAAATCAATGTGTATATCTCTGTTTGGACTTTCATTCACAATAAGTGTTATTGACAAAAAGTATAATGTGAATTTATTAATGTTGTAAATATAATAATTAATTAATTTACTTAGACCAGACTTTTTTGTCCAAAAGTAGATTAGCAAAGCAAGTATCCCCTGCTTTGCTAATCTACGGAACCACTTATAACAACAATGATAATAATAATGATGCTGAGATTATCTTTTGGAGAGACAAGGATGGACAAATGAGGTGATTAGAGGGACAACACAGACAGGAAGGTTAGGAGAAAAAGCTAGAGAAGACAGATTGAGATGGTTTGGACATGTTCAGAGGAGGGACAGTGGATACATTGGTAGAAGAATGATCCTGGAGATGGAGCTACCAGGTAGAAGACAAAGAGGAGATTGATGGATGCAGTGAGGGAGGACATGGAGGTGGTTGGAGACAGAGTTGAAGATACAGAGGACAGGGTGAGATGGGAATTGACTTGCTGTGGCAACCCCTAAGAAAATTGGGACAAGTCGAAAAGGAGAATTCTAATAATAACACTGGTTAGATGAGTTTTCTTCTTAAATGTTCTAATTGTATTGTGATAGTGGTACAGTGGTGATCGTAGCTGCTTTCTAAGCAGTTTACCAGGGTTCGATTCCTGGCCATCCCAGTAGAATGTTTTTCATTTCATAAATTTCAAAAATATACTCCCAGGTGACGAGCGTGTCTGTTTTTAACGCAGCGTTTTGTTTCAATTTTCCATTGAAATTGCTGAGCCGATCCACTTTATCGTCAGATGCAGTAAATCATTTCAGACACATCAGTTCGTAGGTGTTTTTTCGATGGACAATAACATGTTTCTTCAGGCCAGATATCCTCTTTGAACCCCACGGGAGCAGCGGCCCACCTCTGCCGTCTCACATCAAGTGGCCAACATTTGTTTCCTATGTCACAGGTCAATAGTTGCCCACATTTGTTTTTCTCATGTTCAATGAAGCAAGGGCAAACAGATGGCTTGTTGAAGGTATTATCTGCACACTGTGGTGAGAGCGTAGTGCTCTGCTTTCACGGAATGTGCTGACTGGGTGAAGATTGCGCTATACATGGCACTGCTGTGTGTTGTGCCGTATCACTATCGTGCTGTCAGCGCTGTTCACATGAGAAGGAGGAAAAAAGTGCACGATAAGAGGCGAGAGGGTGAGTGTGCATGTTATGCAAGATGGAGTGATGATACTTCAGTTCCTTCAAGTGTCTGCGCACAAGTACTGGCCTGAATGGCAGGCTCTGTGGAAAGCTGACTGCAGCGGGGATGTATTTGTTTGGGGGTTTTGGCGCACTTCAGTGATTACTGATGTACTGTAGGTAGTTTTACTGCTGTGGTATATTTCACTAGCTGTGGTTGCATTCCAGTGGTGGTGGTCAGTGGCACTGGCTGCCTATTTTCTGTTGTGAGAGCATATGGGATCTTGTCTCTGTGGGATGGTCAATGGTTTACAGCAAGTATGTGTGTTCCAGCCATCAAGTCTTTAACTGGTTCTAAAGATGAGTAAGTGTTCAGAACACACAGGGTGTTTGCTTTTCAATTTCCCAGTTTGTCATAAAAATATATACGCCAAAAAAATACTTGGTTGGAAATGTATATGTTCTGTAACTTATGGCGTTCCATTCATTTATGGATTTGCTACGGCCTTTTGGCTTGTTGTCCGGATTTTCAACCTTCCACAAAAAGGACGAGATGTTTGTGAAGATTCTCCATCATCCAAAATTGTGTTGCAAGCAACTGGACGTCTCCTTGGAGTTGAAAGACGTTCCGTTCCTCCTACATCAACCAAAAACTGAATAAGTTTCCTCAGTTGCGGAACGTATCGACTTTCAACACCAAGAAGAAGTCCAGTTGCTGACAACTCAACTTTTTGGATCCTCCAACTTAGAATTGAGAATTAAAAGCTTAGATTTCACAGTTTATAAACAACACACTAAGCTGTAAGTCCTCTCTTTCACAATGTCCCAATATTCTCATTCGTCCACGTCATAAGGTCCAAAAGAGTTTAATTGTCAGCAACTGGACTTCTTCTTGGAGTTGAAGGACATTGTATTCCTCAACTGAGAAACTTCATCAGTTTCTGGTTGATGTCAGAGGGAACTCTAGTAGTTTTACTCCTCTAGACCAATCCGTTCACCTTTGGACAAAGGTGTGAAGAGTTGTTTTGGTCACACCTTTTTTTTTTACCTACTAGAGTTCCTTCTTACATCATCCAGAAACTGACAAAGTTCCTCAATTGAGGAATGAAACATCTTTAAAGGTGTTAAAACTCCAAAAAGAGGTCCAGTTGCTTAAAACTAAACCCTTTTGGGTGTCCTAATATATTATATTGGGACACTGGACTTATCATAACCTGAAAGTCAAATCTTGTCCTGTTGACAAATTTATGTCTTTCTTTAATTTCACCGTCAGGACATTTTCATCTAAGGTACAAGTATGATAGATCCATTGCTTTACTTAGGGTCTTAGAGTATGCCAGGTGTAGCACGGTGGTTCCTGACAAAATACTTGAGTTCTGTTCTAGCATTAGCTTAGCATCGGAGCCAATCATGACCTGGGACCTTTTACACCATCGGCTTTAGCTGGAAAAACAAGGTGCATAGTGTATCATGTCTGGCTAACTGTTAGCCCGCTAGTAGTTGATGACATCCCCACCCCAACGAAAACATTCTGGAAATGCAGTATCATCTAATGTCATGGCGTTCACATTATTTTGTCAAACTTGGCCCAGGGAACGTTTCATCAAACCAGAGGCCTCACAACAAACCTGGCCTTTGACATGGGTGGATTGAAAATCATGGCTCATCCAGATGTTTTGGTATGCCACAAATTCAATTTCAGGCTCTGCGTTTGATCGCCCAGGGCTAGCCGCTGCCTCCCTGACCACACAGTGTGATGCGTCTTCTTGCTGTCTGTTTCCACTGGGCTGGAAAGAGCGATGAAGGTGTTGATTAGAGGGGTGAATGAGCTCCTACTGTCTGGCCACTGGCCTTCACCTGGGCAGGGGAACAGCTGACATCCTGGCTCTTTCGGCTCCATCCATGGGTGGTAGTGTGTTTGGAATGGCAAAGGGTTGCGAGGTCACGGTGACAGAGTAAATTATGGTGGGAAGTAAAAAGGGAGAAGTGAAGAGGAGACACAGGGGTGGAAGGTTGGACTAGTTGGGGGTAAATCATAGGGTCAGGGAGGGCAATGGGTGAGAAGGAGAACATTAGGGGGTCGAGAAAGTATGAAGAGAAAGGGTTGGCAGGGCTGGGGTGGTTTGATCTCATCCCTCTGAGGAACCGCAGCCCATGGGCTAATCCCCTTCCTCACATGGGTTTCAGAGCTGTCATCCAGTCAAAGCCTATCTCAGGGTTGATCTAAAGAGTTGTACATCTAAAACAGAAAGGGGGCTGGTAGCCCAGCAGACTCCCACAGTCCCACGTGTTAGTGGACACTGGTAGATGAGCCTAACAGCCGTGCACAACGCTTGAAATTATTGTGTCTGACTCCCTACAAAGTAGCTCTTTAGGGGGAGATCTTGTCAGTTATTATTGGGGGAAATTAAATTTCTTTGATAAACATCTCTGTTGTCTGTCGGTCGGTCGGCTACTGCTACGCCAAAATATATAAATCTAAACCCGGATTTTACAACTTCATTTGGATGCTAGTTTACCCTCGGAACATTAAGCAGGAGTTTGCTAGAATTTCTGGGGGTGTACGAGTGATAGCGGCTGAAACCTCAAATGTTTTTCAGCTGCCTCAGTGTCAGTAAAGCAGTGTTTGTCCTTGCACACTCAATCTCGGCCTTTTTCCTCATCTTTCTGAAATTTATCTGCTTTTCTCATCTCCGATTGCGCTGCCAAGAACAACAAACAGCTACAGAGCGGAAACACATTCATATGCATGCTCACACATAAGCCTAATGCACACATCGGTGGTGGCAGGAACACACACACAGATGAGCACAGACACACTCTTCTCGGTCCGGGTCTCAGTAGCAGGCACACACCTTTGCACATGTTTCCATGTGTTATCACCTGCTTCTATCAAAACACATTTAAAAGGGAAATTACACCACTCTGGCCCGGCTTTGTGGGCCAGCCAAAATAAAAGCTCTTTTACTACAGGGGTCTTTGTAGGAATGCCTGTGTCCACAGGGATGCACTGGGGAGACATTCCCTTTTAGTTTGAGTTGCATATCAGATCAAAACATATTACACTTTATAATTCACCCACCAAAGTGTTGTTTTCACCAGCTTTTACAGACTGTCCAAAGTCATATCCATCACCGGGACGTATTTGTCCTTTTCGAGCATATGTTGAAAAATTCTATATAAGAGATGAATTGGTGAAATCAGCAACATATTGTTGCTGAAACCTGCTTCTTATTTTCTGATTTATTGGCTTTAGGTCTCATTGTTTGGAACCTGTTTTTATTTTGCTTCTCCACTGCCAACTCACCCTAAAATGATTCCATGGTCTAGCGGCAAGCAGGTCTGCCTCAGATGCAGAGAGTCCTGGGTTCGATTTTCAGAGAAACCACAAGTAAATATAATGTAAATCCTCCTCTGGAAGTTGCTTTGTAAAAAAAAGACGTCCGCTAAGTAAAATTTTCATGGTGATGTAGCTATGGATAGATGGGACATTTTCAACATGTCTTCTTTTCCTTTTGTCTTGTCCCTTTTTTTTCGGGGGGTTGCCACAGCGAGTCAACAATTTCACATTTTGTTGTTTGATTTTGCCACAAACGTGACGTAACCCTCACTGTTTATCCGGGCTTGGGACCGGCACTAAAAAAAAAAAAAAACACTGGCTTGTGCTCCCTAGTGGTCGGTTTAAGAGTAACGACCCCTAACGATGTAAAAGTCATTATTAAAGGCTATTATGCTATAATAACTTTTCTGCGGTATCGATTGGAGAAATGCTGGCATTGCAGTAAAACTAGAGTATACGTAAAGATAATGATAATATAAAATAATAGTATGATTTGGAAATGTTTGTCGGGCCAAAATAAAATGCCAAAAGGGCCAGATCTGGCCCGCAAGCCATAGTTTGCTCAGGTCTGGTATAGTGGATTTCAATGGTTGATACAACTGTTATTAACAACTGTTTTAAAGTTGTTATTTTGCTTTAATTTTTCTTTTTAATGACAAGATTTACCATTTTTTTTTTTTTTCGATTTTTCTAAAAATTTTAAAAAACAGCCTTCCAACCAATCCTACTTAATATCAAGTGTTTGACTAGATCCCTATTTGATCCAATCCTGATCCCCCATATCTGTTATTGGTCAACACCCTGATTGAAGTGAGCCAGTGTTTGGATTCTTTTCACAGCTATCCCAAATATCACTTTCTATCCCACTCACCGAGTGAAGTATTCTGTTCTTCATCTGTGCCACTTTTTCATTCTCTCTCTTCCTGCTGCCAACAGCAGCTTAACAAAGCATGGCTGTTAGCAGTGAGGTCAGGAGAAATCAAGCATGCACCTAATTGAGACCAGGTTGAAAGCCACATTTAAACAGTTGTTATCACGCTATGAGAAGGAGTAGCACTGTTGACCCTATAGCAGCGAGACATTATGTATTCGCAGGCGTTATGACAAACGCCGCCAGCGTCCGCTCTCAGCCCCGTCCTGGAGTCAAATAATCTGCATACCTGAGGTTGAGTTTTGCGATTAAAAAGTTACGTGAAATGAAACAGACTTGTGAAAACATTTATCTGGTCTTAAAAGGTTTGGGTTTGCAAATCTTTTCAGTGATAAGTCAAGTTTTTTTTTTTATGCTGCTCCAGAATCGACTCGAACACATTTCAACCCTATGTCATTAGTGAAAACCCACCAGACCAGAAACGGTTTGTTTATTTTTAGGAGAAATTACGAGTGTCTGATAGAACAGTGTGATGTCTCCAATGGTCACCACGGTTACAGCCTTTAAACTGAATTTATCTCTTATCATGGCTCGATAACTTGGTAAACATAGGAAACCGACATTCTAAAAATCAATAAAAAATTAGTACTCATTAAAACAGGGGTCTCAAACTCGTGTCCCGTGCACCATTTGCGGCCCATGGAATGATATTTTGTGGCCCCCACTTTGATGTGAAATTGAATTTATAATAATATTTTATATATTTGTTCTCCACATTTTATGGTAAATCCTATAGTTCTCAAAACCCTGGTCCACAGCCTCCTTCTGGTTCAGTGTTGTATTACACAGAATCAATGGGAAATGTTTTTATGAATTTTTAGCACTCAACTTATTTGAGTTTGCGACCCCTAAATGAAAGTATATTCATTTATCCATCCATCCATTTTCTTCTACTTTTCCACTCCACAACTGACACTCAAATCACATTGCACCACACCATACCTGCCTACAGGTGGTGACCCCACCGAAAGTCATCCGCCCCAATAGGATTTCAAAGTTGCCCATGAGGTGAACACTGGAGTTTGACAACAATGACAGAGACATTGCCTCTGGGCCAAAGCAAAAGGCCATATATTAATTAAGTGTTAGCAATATAAGTAATAAAAGAATACGTAAATTAGTGCTATCCATAGCTAGAGTTTAACGCAACACCGTCAGAAGCCGATTGGTTACATTTTTATCGCAAACATTATCGTGGGATCTAATCGATGGCACTGTTGAAGGTAAAATTCTTGATGAAATAAATATTAATACAACCATAAATTATGGACCATTTTTTTTGAAAACCTTATAAATAATGATGGGTGGTTTACATTATTGCCCCCTGGTGGTTTTTCTTCCTAAATCAAGCACAGGTCACACACTTATTGTTCTCTTTCTTTCAAGTTAGAGCAATTTCTACTAATGTTAAGTAAGAGTTATAGTTAAAACATGAATTGTGTCTCCGTCAAACCATCTTCACTCTGGACCAGAGGCTCCTCTCTGTGACTATGGTTCTATCACGATGGCTCTTGTGTTAGTTCGACTGGATTACATTAAAATCTACAATTTCTCTTCATTTCATTGGTTTTTCCCGTAGTTTTCTTGACATCGAAAACATTCAAAAAAGAAAAAAAAATGGCTTTAGGGAAAAACATGTTTAAACTTTTGAAATTCTTCATTCCAGATTAAAACTTAATGAGCCTCATTTAGGAGAAAGGTTTGGGGTCTGGGTAAAGAAAACGTTGGCTGCCTTATTGGCATGACTGACTGGTTTCCAGTTCTTAGCCTGAATTGACTTCCAAAAGAAAATCAGCATTGACTGTGGGCACAAACCGCAGCCTGTGGTCTAGAAGATGGTGGTTGTGCTCAGTCATTGACCACGACTTCCACCCCTCTCTTTGTGGCAGCACACCAACATTAGGCTACTTCCACCTTTGGTGCTAAAAGAGGGCTGTCATTTATTCTTATAGAATCTCAAGCTGCCACTTCCAGAAAATGTAAGGAAGCAATTAATGTGGCAGTTTAAGTTGTTTTCCTCTCATTATGTTTGCCGATGTTCTAAAAAAAAAAACCCCAACAAAAACAAATCTTTCCGAAAAAAAAAAGGAAAAGAGAAGCTTAGGTATGAATTAGTCAACATCTGCATTGCTAGGATACTTTTTATTCCTTTCCCCCGATCGGAAACGATTAAGAACTTTGTAATAAATATGCATTTTCCTCTCAAATACTTGTTTTTCTCATCTGTTTCTAGTTTCGTTTCTGCTCCTTGTATTAATTTTCTCCTTCTCTTCAGCGTCTTATCTCACAATCACCCGGATCCCACCACTCTTTCCTCTTTCTCCTTCTTGCATGGCCATGTTTTTTTAGTGTTGCCTGATTAGTCAGCGCGGTGACTTCTCCAGGCCCGGGCCTACCTGAAAGTATCATGGCCAGATATAGTCATTAGCAAAACAGAGGAAATTCTCATTGCTCCAGGTCTAAGTAAATTTGTTTAAAATGGGCCATTACTTGCGACGCCTGCGGGGGCACTAACACGAGCCAGAAAAGGAGATACTGTAGTTTGCTCAGTGGATATGACCATGAGGCCAAAAAAAATATCCAACCCTAGGCTCACATTTTCTGCTGTCGGGAAATTAATTTGTGACTCAATCTTTAGGGTCGTTGGTTTTGATACTTGGGAGGGCAAGGCTAACTTGAACTTGGCTTCATTTGCTCTGCGCGTAATGCGATGAACAATCAAAAGACAGACGCAGACAAGGGGGGAGCGGAACAAAAGCCCCCATACCATAACCAGGGCTGTCCTGAAGCAAACTCTTCCTTGAGATGTAAATCTTTTTTTTCCCCCCAAAAGAATTTTACTCTACTCCGACTTCCCCCAACCTTCCGTACGTGCGCTCCCAACAGTATAGGGTTATACACGCTGGACGCTAATGGTTTCCCTCAGAGGTTGTCGGAGGTTGCAGCCCGTCTGAGCATCTCGAAGAGACCATCTTGGTTTGATTGCTGACTTAAGCTTTGGCCTTGGATGAAACCATTGCGGTACCAGAGCAATGTTCGCTGCTGGTGCTGCTTTGCACTCGCTGTGGAGATTGTATGGCAACAGTGGGAATAGTGGTTTATGCCTGTGTACTCTTGTTTAAGTCTGGAGGTCGTAGTTGGCAGGAACTGTGCTACGAACAACAAACCAGCGTGTGTGTGTGTGTGTGTGTGTGTGCTTGTGTTTGTGTGTTGGGGGCAAATGAATCCACATAGACCCCTCCATGTGAGTAGTAGAGTATCCTCACAGGGTTGTCACTGCTTCTACAGTATCACAGAGGGCATTCTGAAATTTGGTCTCTGGTACTTGATGGTCCACATGAAATGATCTATGGCTATTGTTCCTATTTACCCCCGTTTACTGATGGAGTTCCCAATTTCCGCTCATGCATTACTCTCACTCATTCTCCCTACAGTAGATTACCGACTACAATCATTTTTGGGAAACTAAAATTTATTTCTCCTCGTCTGAAGCCGATGCCGCATTGGCTCTTGAATTACTGAAGGTCTAGTGAGTAACAAAGTTAAAAGACAAACTGAAATTTACTAATGATGACTACTTAAATAAAGTGCTACTTAGTGATAGAGCAACAAAGTTGCAGTATGGAGAATCTCACAGAACGGTTGTATGAGGACTCATTAGACTAATGCCTATTGATCACACAGCTGGAACACAGTGATGTCAAAACGAATCAGAATCAGATGTTTGGTCTTGTTGCGTATTTGGACGCGTTCTAACAACACATTTGATGGGTTTTAACTGACTAACTTGATTTCTGTTTGAAAAAATAAACAGATTTTAAAAACATGCCTGCAACACAACAAACGATGTCAGAGACCAAGTAAACAGAAGACGTCTTGTGATTATTATTCTTGCAACATTTTTCAGCTAATCTTGTAATTACCAGAGTTTGGCCGTCAAGGTTGGGTATGAAAGATGAATTCTTCTTTCCTGAGATGTTTTTGTGGACAGGACTTTAACCCCAGATGTCTTGCTTGGTTGGTGCCTTAGCCCTGAGACAATGTCTCTATCATTGGTGTGGAAGTCCATGGTACAACCCCTTGCACAAGATCGAATCCTTCTACTGGGTTTATCATCTGCAGGAAGGTTCATACCTAGCTGGTGCAGTGCAATGTGATTTGGGTGGTGGTCTTGGAGACTGTTGTCCCCATGACTGGATAATGGATATGTGAACAAAGATAGATGGTAGGGTGAATGGATGGACGACTCCAAACATCTAATGGACATCCTATCACAGAATCTCTAACTGTTTTTTTTTTTTTTGCAATTTTTTGGGGATATCACATGGTGGACGTCAATTTTAGCCTAGTTTAAGCTGAATTAAGCCCAGACTTTGTTACTCAGTAACAGATAATTGGACTCAGATTTATGGATAGACACAAACCCTCCAACTATCTCTTCCTCACCCATCCTCCCTGTCAATTTGGTCCGATCCCTGGTCAACTGGTTTTTCCTCTGGTATTCCAAATCTGATGCCTGGAATTTGCTTGATTTGCACATAGGGCCCTCCGATGTTTACCAGATTTCGTGGCAAATGCCATTAAACATCCGTTGAAAAATCGGAAAATTTTGGAATCAGAAATTAAGTCTTTGGACAATATCTGCTAAATCTGGAAATGTTGCACACCCGTTCCTCCCAACGTACACATGATGTTTGATCAAATCATGTAGCTCCTGGGATTGTTCTTGTGATACGTCCAACAAAGTCCACCTTAACTCAAATATAAGACTTAATCCGTCCTTTTCCTTCCCTCTCTTCACAGAGATGTTTTCCCACATGTGGTCTACACCTACCAGGTCCAAACCATCTCCAGCCGGGGTGAGAGTGAACCTTCTCCACTGTTGGTGCATGAAGTTGGAGCCCCGTACTGTGGTGACGGACGTATCCAGAGGTGACAGACACTCGGCCACTTTCTCCGTTCCATGATGTATTTGTAGAATCATCTCAAGTAGTGTTTCCTGCTCATTTAGTTCCAAAGGAGAAGAGTGCGATGACATGAACTCCGTGAATGGGGACGGCTGCTCCACCCAGTGTAAGAAGGAGCCCTTCTTCAACTGTGTTGGTAAGTGCTACGCCTGCTGCGCTCTCTCCGCATTAGAAGAGAATGTCACTGTTTTATTTTACTGTCTTGTCATTGAGGTAACAGGACAATTAGCCTACTTACTTTACCCATTTAGTAAAGTAAAGCTCATTTCTTCTACACTGAACCAAAGGTCTGCAAAATGCAGGACTATAAGTGTCGGGAGTGGTGGCCTAGTGGTTAAGGAAGCCGACTTGGGTCCGCAAGGCTTCAGGTTCGAATCCACCAACTGCCAGGTTGCCACTGAGGTGCTCTGAGCATAGCACAGATAACTTCTTGTGGGCTCATCATCCACATGAAGGCTCACAGTATAGAGCAAGGTGGTGAAGCAGAAGAAAATGAATGATGATTTAGCATGATTAATTAGAATTAATTGTAATGAATTCACAGCTACGCTACAATTAATATCATATTTTGAAATCATCTGCAAGCTTAAAAGAAATTGAGCTCTTTTTCTTGAGAATTACCTTCTTCCAATAAATAAATGGTGTCAGATTTTCATCTAATTCCATTTAAATGAGCAAATAAAGCGGAGGAAGTGTCAAACGGGCCATTTTATTAGTGTGAACTAGATTTTAGTCAGGGCTGTAAACATCGAGCCGTTCTGTTTTCCTCAGTTTTTCTTTTGACTGAATTCCTTTTTCTTGGTATTTTATTAATAATACTTTTCCTTTTAAGAACATCTGGACTTCTGCATGCTGATTATTGTTGTCATGATATGTAATGATGTATTTCGCTGGACAGACGAGAGCATTGAAATTGAATAACTCATCTGTGCCCAAACGAAAAATACTGGAAATACATCGTTGATAGATTTGTCAGATTCCAATGAGAAGACCCACAGGACCATTTGTGAATGAAAAATTTCAACATCTGGACAACAAAGTTCTTCTTGTCTTTCTCCAAAACCGAAAGAGTAAAAATACCATTAAGAACTGTAATCACTTTGACTTGCAAAAAAAAAAAAAAATACAAAAAAATAAAATCTGGGGTTGATTATTGTTTGTTACCAGGATGAATGATCTGAATTTACACTGTTGAGTGACTGCCATCTCCTACGATGTTTGCTTTTATGAATCGGCAGACCATTTCCTGTCCAGTCCCCCTGTCCCCCTCCGTCTGACAACCTGTCTACCCCCTCCGATGTGATTGCATGAGTGTCTGTGTGTGTTTGTGCATCTATAACAGCACACATGCATGCACGGGCATACGTGAGCGTCTCTGAAGTGGTCACTTAATACCTGTCAAATTGCTAATGGTTACAATGTCTGGACTGGATTTTTTTCCTTTTTTTTCCCCCTTTCAACAACTGTGTCTGGGTCTGGCTGACATATTAGCCGCTTTCTGCAGAAATCAAATAGTATAATAATGGACCTTCAGTCTCCATGTGCAAGAAAACGTCTTCTCTGATATCTCCAGTTAAAATGGCCTGTAATTATATACTGAAATAGTAAAATTAACTAAATCAGTAACCTGTCTTAGTGTTGGACGTGAAGAGAGGTTCTGATCATTTCATCACCAGGTACCGCAGGATTTATCCAATAAGATGTTTTCATGGAGGTGTTTTCATGACAACAGACCAATAAAGGTCTTTTTTATTTAGTCGGACTTTTCCTTTTTTCATTACAGCTTTGTTTAAGTCATCACTCACTTTTTCCAACTTCAAGCTCTCACTCCCTCTCCTCTTTTTGCTGTTGCACTCAATCACCTTTACGTTTTTTCCATTATCTGTTTATTCTATCCCTGTCCACATGTTAGGGACAGTAGTGATACCTTTCTTCTTCTCAGATCTCACACAATCACCTCGGTACTCGTTCTACTCCGGTACCCTCGCAGCTACCAGGAGCCACCGTTTGAGCTCCGTCTTGTCTCAGATCCGCTGCTTCCCTTCCTCGGTCTTTGCCTCTGTTCCTGCTGAGTGAGTGGCGGGAGTGTATTCTGTATGCCCCCTCAGTAGCCCCTCGTTTCACCATTGCCAGAGCACAGAACTGACTTGAGTTTTTGGCTGTGCTGGGGAGGGCTGGAATTTCGAGGAGGAGGCCCAGGCCAACTTGGCACAAAATGCCGCCTTTCCCCCTAACTGGAACCCCACCGGCTGACACTGCTTTAGCTGAGAGCAGTGAGGCCCAGGCAACCTCCCTGCTTTGCTCCCCACTCTTGCAGTCCATAAGCTTCCAGTTCCAGACCCTAACTCCGGGTGGGATGTCTGGAAAAATTACTGCTGTATCTTTCTTTACCTCTTGACTCCGTCTGCCCCCTCCTCTCTGTGTTTGTGATTCCTTTGCTCTTTTTTTTCCCTCTTTTTCGGACCACAACAGTCTCTCATCTGAGTTTCCATCAATTTCTGCCCCACAATCACCTTACAATTATAGAATTCAGGTCAGTTATGGAGTTGGGAAGCAGGAAAGATGAAGGGTCTCAAAAGCAAATCAGTTATTCATTACTGTGTTTTAAAGAAAACCAATATTCCAATAATCCGGTTGTTTTTCCATGAAGTGACACCAGCAACCTGTTGTATCTGCAATGACATCCATTGTCCTTCTTTGTCCACCTTGCAGAGGAGCCCAGTTTGTGTTACTACTACGATGGAGACGGCGTGTGTGAGGATTTTGAGCGAGAGACCAGCGTGAGAGACTGTGGCCTCTACACCCCCGCCGGTTTCCTGGACCAGTGGGCCTCCACTGTAGATGTTTCTCATGAGGAGAAACCCTACTGTTCTGGTGAAGTGGCCGCTGGATACCCCGCTGTTACCAAAGTAAGTCCAGCCATTGGGGGGTGTTAGGGGCAGCAGGGACATAAGTCAGCCAATGGGATGAGCTTTCCATCCATCTGGACCAAGGTATTGGTCTGACTGCAGAGACAGACAAGAAAAAAGTTCTATTCCCTAAGACTGAGCAGACACTTGTCAGAAAAGTGGTATCCAAGGGGGTACAAAGTCCTTCTCTCTGAGATGCTCTCAAGGACAGATGCAAGAATGAGCTTGGCGAGGTGAGGGAGATGAGTTTTCAAGATGAGGAAGAAGAGTATTGGAGATGCGTTTATGGAGTGGTTCTGCTCAGTCTGGGTTCAAGTAGAAAGTGGAATTTGTTGGTTGTGGCACAGGGATAAATACAGCATTTGATCAGTGTCATCAGTTGTGGTTTGCGCAAATCAGGGAATGTCCATAAGTCGAATGTTGGTGAAACTTGGTGAAGTGCATTTATTTCCAAATGGACATTTCTAGATGAGGACTGAAGTCCAAGACTTGCTCGGATTATATTGTGTCCCATATGCTGGAAGATAAATCTGCAATTATTGATCAGCAACGCTAAACGATCCCTTCCATTGCACCTGCGGTAGAACATACCGCTGTATCTTTCTACGCTGTGATTGTTTTACACATCATATTGATGGCAATGATTTCACTCCTACAGGGGGAGGCCGGCGCGGAAACTTATTTGGTTTATTTAGAGACGGGGACATTTAATCAGACGTCTTCTGGGGCGAGTGCAGAAATGTGCTGCTCTCATTAAAGTAATGCTTATTGAAGACAAGAGAAGAAGACATTGATTCCACCTAAACCCAGTGGAAGCATCGATCTGTTGCTGTCACAGAAAGAGGGTGATTAACAAAAGCATTAGAACACACACACACACACACACACACACATTGGAGCTTTCCACTAAACATGCATTAGTCTGTATTAATGTCTGTCTTTAATCCACTTTTTTTTTCTAACGTAGCATCAAATCCGTGGCATATCATAGGAATATCTCCTGCGTATCTTGGCGGTTTATAACCTCACCTACTATTTCATCTTTTAATAGCCTTTACGGAATTTGTGAATCAGTCCAGATGTTAAAAATATCCCGCAACGTCTTACTTTGAAGTGAAGGGTGACATCGATATTCATTGTTAAATTTTGGGACAATAAATACTTAACCCTCCGAAGAGGAAAGCTTTTGTTGGAACGGTGTTCAGGCTCATTTCCACCACGCTGACAGCTGCTGTTGGAAACGTGTCATACTGGAACCAGAGCCTGTTCCCGCTGCTGATGGTGCATTTTACAAGGTCAAAAGCCCGACTGTTGCGAAAACTCTCTGTCGTCAGGTGTCCAGATGGATTGGCAGGTCGTTCTAGAAAACATATAGGTGGAATAACCCTGCGTGTTTTATATATATTTAGTGTTGACGGCACTATTGATGGTCCTGTTTGAGCCCGACATCACAGATGTTCTAGTGGAACATGTCGACAGAACCATAAAGTAAGGAATTTCTGCTGCGAAGGATGTATTTTTCCGACGAAAAATGACTTTTACTGTGGAGAACATTTCCTTCCCGAGGGTTGTGTGTGGTGAGATCACCTTGTTACAAGGCCGCGGAATGGTGCGCACACTGGTGCACGTGTGGAAAATATGCAAAACTCAGGTACTTTATTCACAAAGGTGTTGTTATGATCTCCCCCCCGTCCCCCTTCATCTCACTTTCTGTCATCGGCATCGCCACGTATTGGTGCAAATACAGAATATATGACTCCTGTGCGGCTCTTCTGATTGTTTTGGAAGCCCGTGGTAGTGATGAAGGGTATGAGAATTGATCCTGGAGTCAACGACCAGGATGGAAGACAAGTCTTTGATCAGGGAGTCAGATTAAATGAGGCCTTGAAGAGAACATATGAAAAAATATCCCAGTAGGAGATGAGTCGTTTAGTTTTTACTATTTTGGAGTCAGTGTAAAACTAAAGGCGGTGTTTTTGCCAGATACGTCTAGACCGTGTATAGACCAATAAACCATTAGAAATGGACCACATGACAAGTACAACATTCAAACTCCAAGTCTTAAAATATAAATACAACACAACTACATTTATTGGCACCTAAAATAATAGCAGATCAGCATTAATTTTACTTTTAATTTCAAATACAGACCAAGCCAATCATGTTTTTGTGGATTTTTCAACTAATACGAAACAGAAAAAGTCCAATCTTCACAAATCACCCTATGGGTACAGACATGGCTGAGAGCCCAGTAGAACTTTGTTCTGGGCTTTAAAACCATTGAAAACTCTATGAAGGTATTCACTTTTGAGGTAAGCATTTATTCTAAATACCCTACTACATGTGTTAAACTCAAGGCCCGGGGTCCAAATACAGCCCGCCCAGTCCTTTTTATACGAACCATTGATGCTTAACAACATATTTATTTGATTAAGTCCATTCAGCAGTGTTTTTAAACCTGATAAAGTCAAAAGTTTTTCATTTTTATTACAAAGCTGAGACCAAGGTTTGTGATTTTAGTAAATAATAATCAACTGCAGAATGATTTATTGATATTTCATAGAGTAGTTACCGCCATATCATCTCCTGAAGGTCCGAACTGTAAATCTAAAATGGCCAACCCAATAAAAACTAGTTTAGCACCCAGTCTTAATAAAAAAAATAAAAAACAAATCCAATTGTTGCCAATTAAATTCAAGTATTTTACAAGATTATGTCCCTTGTTAAACTTGTTTGAAGCTCATTTTATCTCCAGTTGAACCTTTTGTTCTTTTCTGATGCTGTAACACAAATTTCACACACATGGTTTTTGGTTGTTTTCCACCATTGTTTCAAAGGCTTCCTCCCCGATACTCAGTCAAGCTGCAGTTGGGAGCATTTATGTGGAGAGCGACTTCCAAGCCTCTCCAGAGACTTTAACGAAGTTAGTACATTGGCCGGGCCATTTCAGGACACGGCAGCAGTTATCTCCAAATGTCTCCTGTGGTATCGTGACTGTGTCTGAGATCATTGTGCTCTCAGAAGGTAAACCTCTTTTTCACCGCAGGCCTGTGTGCCTCTGAATGATGCTGCCGTCACCATATATCACACAGTGGAGGTAGGACCGAGCAGGTGATGAGCAGAGAGTCTTGTTTCCTACAGTCAGACATATGTTTTTTGCTCAGACTGTGCTCTTTCATGTTCTTCCATCTGGCTGCTGTGTCCTGAAACCCAGATCTGTGGTGTGCTTCAGTGATGGATGGGATTCTGGAATTTTCTCCCATCTCCACAGAGGATCTCTGGAGCCCAGCCAGTGTGACTATCATATTCTTGGTCACCTTGATTGTGAAGTATCCCCAACTTTAAGAAGTCTGTTCCCTCACTTCCACCATTTGAAGAAACTGGGTTTTTGGGAGCCTTATCTCCATCCTTTATCTTAGCTGGTCATGACCAGCAACTGACTGATACAACAGGCCAATAACTCATAGGAAAACATGCCGTTTGGGGACGTTCGGGGACCTTTTCACCACAACCAACCGAGCAATGGTCAGTCAGAGTTGTGTCTTTTCAGTGTCTCATGCATCCCCAAGTGGAGGTCAACAATATTAGACATCAGCAGCTAGTTCAGGAAGCATAATGGGGTTCCAGGTTTGAATCCACCTACTGCAAAGTTACCACTCAGGTGCACTCCCCAATCACTGCTTCCCGGGCGCTCAAAGCTGCCCTCTGTTCACTTTGTTGAGATTACAATGTCGCAAAGACAAGGAGTCTGCTTTCCTTTTCTTAGTAGTTTGGGGGATTTTTGACATCACAGTGAAGACCACAGCTAAATATACAATAAGTTTGTTTGAAAGGTTCCATTACCTGTAGCTAACGTGTAACCAAGACTTAACCCTGGCGTGGGCAAACTTTTTGACTCGTGTGGCCAATGTTCCTAAAATTTGACACGGAAGCTGAGTCAAGGGAACGTTTGTTGGAACTAAGTTAAATGGCATTTAAAAGTCATGTTTAAAACCTTAAATGCTACATTGCTAATAGCCTTTATGGCACTATTTACTGTAGAAACACAGACATTGCGGGGAAAAGGCAAAATTAAAATGATAATATAAATAACTTGGACAAGGTCGGCGGGCAACATTGAGAAGCTCAATGGGCCGCATCTGGCCCTCGGGCCTTAGTTTGCCCATAACATACAGTATCATGACCACTTTTCTGGCATTAGTTATCACAGATATAACACACCCCGTGAACCTTTGAAAAACATAACTTAGTTTTGTATTGTTGGTTAAAAAAAATCACCCATACTCTTATTTAGGGACCATTGGTCCATTTGTGTGAAAATATTGTATCCATGCAGAAAAAAAATACTCTCACGTGAAGAACCCTGTGGGCGAGGTCAAGTCTTTATCGGAAGTTGTCAGATCATTCTTACGTCTCACTAAAAGCTCACTTTTCCCTTTGTTGTTCAGTCGTGTTTCGTGGCCCGCGGTCTCTGATATCAGTCATACAGATGTGCTTCCCTGATATCCAGCCATCCTGAAGTACTGTATGTGTGTATTTAGATAGTACATTTCCTCATGATCTAGTAAACAAATCCTGTATTGGCTTTGTGTATCTGCCGTGTTTGATGTTTAAAGACAGTTTTGACTCTGGATACTGGAGTGTGTGTGTGTGTGTGTGTCCAGCGTCTCAGAGTGAGAAGAGGGGAGACAGAGAGAGTAAAGCGGGCATCTCTGATAGGAATCTCCACGGATATGAGACAAGCAAAAACAGAAGAAGTAGAAGACGGCACGCGGAAAGAAGAGAGGGATCTTGTATCTGCGACAATCTCCAGTGCTGTGTACCTTGTTGCGTGTCTGTACAGAATGTGTGCGATATTTGGTTCAAATATTTAGTTGTTATAAAAATATAGAGGAAAATTCCAAAATATAGCATCAAATAGTGATCGTTTGTCTTGCATTCAGATGTCGGCTATTTTTTTCTGAATGGACCACAGTTCTGCGAGCTGGCTTTGGCCTGCGGACCACCATTTGATGAACACCTTTATGATTTTGCTCTGACCAAACTGGGGCATAAAGACGCGTTGTCCCTAAAGGTAGCTAGCACTGTCACTTGTGGTCCAACTCATAGAAAGCACCTAGATCTTTATAAGGACGACATTCATTCATTTCTGGGTCACGGCACGGTTATACCAGAACTAAAATAATAAGACATCATTTATGGTTATAGTTTTGTACCGTACTGTACAAAACCATAAAAATAGGAAAACGCATTTACTGTCTAACAATAAGTTAGACAATAATAGAAAAATCATTTTGAGATGGAGAAATGCTCTAAAACCACTCAAATTGGCTATCCTCACATTAGCTTGTCATCGGCGTAGAGGTTGATCCAATCACAACAATGAAGGGAGAACCGGAGAACGTATGAAGTTAATAAAACTGAGACACATTAATGATCCCAAAAGTCGCCAAGCTGCCAGGTTATATCCAGGTTCCGTGGTTGTGCCGCGCTAAACCTTATATTCCCCCCTTTCAATGTCTGGCTTGTGGCAAAACGTTCCGGAGGTAGCCTCTAATTGGAGGCTACCTGTGAATACACTGAGGTGGTTTTTGAAAGATTCTCCCTTCCTTCTGGATCCAGCTCACGCACAGGTACACAGTCAGAAAGAAACCCACAGGCAAACACACATACACACTCAGTGCTGACTCCATGCAGGATTGTAGGGCATGTCCATAGGGGACTGAAATGTACTACTGCTGTCTTTGTGGAGCAGAACATAATGTTCCCCCACCACCTCCAGCATCACCACCACCACACCATGGAGTATGGCAAGCCAGCTCAACTTGCTCTAGGGGGATCAGATTGGAGAACTGGCCCTAGCAACTAACCTGTATGTGTGTGTGTGTGTGTGTACACACACTCCTGTGCTTATACCTATGTGCAGTCCGCCTGCCTTGCTGCATGTGCATTCGAAACCTAGAGATCAAACAGGAAGCCAGGTGATTTCTCCAGAGAAAGCTGCTGCCCAGGCAATTTCTGACGCAACTGCCGGGCACCCCAGGAGACCACTATCCTTAATTATACATAAGCAACAGAAGGGATAACGTTTTAGTCCTCTCACGCTGCAAAAAATGTCTATATATAAAGTTCATCCATTGCAAGATGTAAAACAAAGATACGTGCATGAGGCCTGGGTGAAATAACCTCGTCCACAGTCATGCTCGAGATAGAAATGCTGCAAGACAAAAAAAAAAGGGAGAAAAGAAGAAGTAGTAAAAACAAGGAAACAATAACTGGGCCAGATTTGTCTCAGGTCCCAGCAAGCAGTCGGCGTATTTGTGTACTTAAGTGGAGGACGTATGCATACTGTATATAGGCTACTGCAAAGTATAAATACACATTTACGCAATTTTCTTCCGCATGCACGTTTCAACAAACAAACAGGCAGCTCGCATGTGCTGCTGCACAAGCTGAGATGCACACAAACACATGCCCACAAAAACAAAAGCTCACACAGTAGCCGCACTGTTGCTTTCAGCAGTACAGGAGGGCCGGCTTCTCTGGCGCGGCCTCGCTCACCAACATTCCCCCGACAAACCACACGGCCCTCGTCAGGCACGTTGCCAGTGACATAGGCGTGTGGTAACATTAAAAAGAAAACCTCTGGGATGGCGTTCCTTTTTCCCCCCTTTTACTTTTCCCGTTTCAATTATTATTGTGGTCATGCCATGTGGAAACCTCATTGTGGCTGCTCTGTGTGTGTGTGTTTTCTTCGTGGCACTGATGACCCCCACTAACGTTTTCAGGCTGTTAATGTCCGGAGTTTTTGGGCCTGTTTTATTGAGCGTAAGGAGCAACAGACTGTGAGACCTTCATGTTCTTCACAGATTCATCTGTTTTTGCTTGACTTGCGCGCACGCCGGGCAGTGCAACGGTTGGCGGTCTGCGTTGCCTACCACCCAGTCTGGGCTAATGTTTGGCCTGATGAGAATGAGATAGGTAAACACCATAATTGGTGCCACTCACTGTCTTTTACAGCCCTATTTAAAGTGAGGGCCATTGAAGTGGCCCACCAGTAGCTCAGCACCAATAAGACGTTGGGCTTTACAGGGCATGGGTGGAGCTGGGTGACAGGACATTACCTCACACACCAGGCGCTCACCAGCATTCCAGTAAACCATCCGACGGTGCTTGGAAACTCAAACTAGTTTCTCTCTCTCTTTCTCTGTTGCTTTTTCTCCTTTTTTTTTCTACACAAATGTCTCACAGATGCTCCCCATTGCGTCCAACGCTCATTGGTCCAAACTTTTATAAACACGCTGATGACGGGGTGAAAAAACAGAAGCGGAAGAGGAAAATACCTGTTGATGATAATAAAGACGTTCGAGGAAGTGCTTTGACAGCGTAATCGTCCCAAATTCTACCCAAACGGGGTCAGGTTCTGATGTCACAGGGTGACACCATCGGATGTGAATTCAACAACAAATTTGAAGATGCTGAGCAAGTGTGTTTGGCTCCTGCAGTGCTCTCGCTTACAAGGATGTTAACAAGCGTGAGTCAAAATGAATCAACACTTAATTGTTCCTCAAACCCTTGTTTCCAGATAGTTGCTGAACATGCGTCACTTTCCACCTCTTAAACCGTGTTGTGCTGGAAACCGCTGTGCTGCCGTGAAGGGCATTGCCGCACGGGCCCATGACTACCAGAGGAAATTAGTGTGGTTATTAGGTAGCTCGCTGCTATGCCAGAAATTACACCCAGAGACTGTATCCCGAGGAGACGTAACCATTACTAAAGCATGGTCTGAACCACGGCCTATCACAGGTTAACCAGGGGATGACGAAAACATCTTCTGTAGAGCAAGAAAATAGAATGTTATACTGAACAGGATAACAACGTACCCGACTTGTCCTGATGCTGTTTCATAAAATCAATGTAATTCCAAGCATTTTCATTTTCGCACTACTAGCGCACTTGATACCGAGTACCATCCCCCATAATTTCGGGTTTGACTGTTCTTAAACTTTCAGCTTGTCCCTTTTCTCAGGGGTTGCCACAGCGAGTCAACAACTTCCATCCCCCCTGTCCTCTGTATCTAACTCCAATTACCTCCATGTCCTCCCTCACTGAATCCATCAATCTCCTCTTTGTCTCCTACCTGGTACCTCCATTTCTAGGATCATTCTTCTACCAATGCATCCACTGTCCCTCCTCATGATGGTTTTAAACATGTCCAAACCATCTCAATCTGTCTTCTTCTGCCTATTCCTAATGTCTCTAATCCATCCATCATGACTGGTCTCACAACTGTCGTGTAAACCTTTTCCTTCACTTTAGCTGACTGTCTTCTCTTTCTAGTGAAACACAAGGTGAGCATATATCTAACATCAGTTTCTCTTTTCAATTTCTCTTTTTTTTTTCCTTTTCCTGTGAATATCTTGGTTCTTGGCTGTTTTGTACTACTTCTATGCTCTCCAAAAATATGTCCCTTTTCCCTGTCCTCAGTACCAGAGACAACCAGGCTAAAGCCTTGTGTACTAATGACTGTTAAAGCGGCAAAATCTATTGACTGTACCATTTTTAGTGCGAGGAGGTGTCTGTGTAAAACAGAAATGTCCTTGTCCTTAAAAAACCTCCTGAACCACAGCAGGGAAACACAACACTGACACAGTAGTAAAAGCCTTTTTTTTCCTGTATCTTGTAGCAGGATCTGTACGTTAGACTGGTATCGGTGGATCTTTATCGTCATGGAAGGTTTGAATGTCACCCTACGCTTCTTTCTCAACAAATAAGGGAATAATTGATGTAGAATATTCTGTTGGAGTTCATTTAGGAGGAAAAAGGAAGGAAGGAAAACTCTTTGATATTGTGATCCACACCTCTGATCCACACCACTGCACTGCCATGCTTAATGGCAACCTGGCAGTTGGTGGATATGTACCTGGAACCCTTCGGACTCCAGGTCCTTGACCACTAGGCCGCCACTGCCCTTAAAGGTCCGCGGATATATGTGAGGGATGGATGGGTGGATGGATGGATAGATAGGTAGGTGGGTGGGTAGGTAGATAGATAGGTAGGTAGATAGATAGGTAGGTAGGTAGATAGATGGTTAGGTAGGTAGGTAGGTAGGTAGATAGATAGATAGATAGATAGATAGATAGATAGATAGATAGATAGACAGATAGATAGATAGATAGATAGGTAGGAAGGTAGGTAGGTAGGTAGGTAGGTAGATAGATAGATAGATAGGTAGGAAGGTAGGTAGATAGGTGGGTAGTTGGGTAGGTAGGTAGATAGATAGATAGATAGGTGGGTAGGTAGGTAGGTAGGTAGATAGATAGATAGATAGATAGATAGATAGATAGATAGATAGATAGATAGATAGTTGGGTAGGTAGGTAAATAGTTAGATAGATAGATAGATGGGGATGGAACCCTATCCGTCTAGATTTCCCTTCAGTGGAAACAGAAATGCTGATGACATCATCGACTGAGATAAACCATCAATAACCAGATATTTGCTTCACATCTTCACGATCCTGTTCTTCCGTAACCATCCTCAGGTTCCTGCTCCATCCTGTAGAACTTGCGGTGCGACTACCGTTGATGGCTCAGCAGTTCTGTTCTGCGAGCATATGGCCCATCTTTGGTGGACGACAGTGTGGTTTATTGATCTGAATCCAAGATTGGACATTTTGGTTGGACCGGATCTTGTGCCCATTCTTATGTACGTGACTGTTCCGTCTGTGTGTAAGCTTCTTTCCTCCACTGAGGCTAAGGGACGTTATCTAATCGGATTAGTGTTGTAATTATTTTATAGTTGTTGTCACTGGTGGTAGGAACCCACACCGGCGCCCCCTATTTTGGGTTCACGGTCCTACAAAATGCTTTCAGAGCTCAGACATATCCCCACAGTAATGAGTCTGACAGTTCCTCTCTCCTTCTCCTCACCTTTATCTCCCCCGCTCTCCCCTTGGCTCAGAACACTTAGAGCCCTCCTTTTATCTGAAGTGGTGATTTACAAACACAGACGAGTCTACGGACCACGACTTGGCTGTTTTCTTTTTTTTTGTTGTTTTTTTTTTTTTGCCGGGCCGACCAGCCAGCTGGTACAAATTAAGTGAGTGTGTGTCTGTGCGTCTGTGTTTGTGTGTAAGAGAAAGTTAAGACGTTAAACTCATCTCCGTTGCTATAGGCTCACCATCTTTGAGAGTTTCTCAAAGTTTGATTAAACTGTAAATCAAAGTTTGTCTATGATGATGATGTTTAGTATTATTTAGGGATCAGTAAAAACAGTGGTGGCTCAGTGGTTACGGATGTGGACTTTGGTACTTAGGGCCTTAGGTTCGATTCCACGCCCATATGACGTCCAGTGGGCTCACCACTCACAGGAAGGCTCATAGTATGGGGCAGTGCAACTTGGGTGGAGCCGGCTGTCCCTGTTTATATCAGAATTGGAAATTAAGTGTGTGGACAATATTGAAAATCGAAAAATTGGATATTGGCAGATGTTGATATGGGACGCCCCTAATTATAACTACCTAAAAAATTCAAATACTTCAACTGATTAATCAATTAATTAAAGACACTAGGAATAAGTAGAAGACAGGAGACAGAGCTGGAGGTGGAGGAGTTAAAGATGCTGAGATTCTCTTTAGGAAGAGACAAGGATGGACAGGATCAGGAATGAGGTGATTAGAGGGACAACACAGACAAGAAGGTTTGGAGAAAAAGCTAGAGAAGACAGATTGAGATGGTTTGGACATGTTCAGAGGAGGGACAGTGGAGACATTGGTAGAAGAATGATCCTAGAGACGGAGCTACCGGGTAGGAGACAAAGAGGAGATTGATGGAAGCACTGAGGGAGGACATGGAGGTAGTTGGAGTCAGAGTAGAAGATACAGAGGACAGGGGGAGATAGACATTAATGACTCGCTGTGGCAACACCTGAAAAAAGACAACAAGAAAAGAGGAAGATTAACCGATTAATCACGATTAATCCCAATCATAGTTGAGTAAAATCAGCCAGGAAAGGTTCTAAACTCTGTATTGACCTCATCTGAAGGTCTGAAAGCTCATTAACTGGAGTTTTGTAAGAACCTCAAAGATTATCTGATGTTAATTCCAGATTAAATATTTGACCAGGCTAACGAAGGACCCCACCCACAGTGACACTCTTGTTGGGGTTTGTTAAGGCAGTGGGAAGCAAGATGGTTTTCTTGCAAAAGAAAACAAACAAACCCCAGCGTATCATTGCTGTGGCTGCAGTCACACTGGACCGGGGGTTTAAAACCGCCTTTGTTGTCTGTGCTATCGTAGCCATACGTTGTGATCTTGCACTCCCGTGTAAAATGATCAGGTTTTGTTACTTAACCTGTGATAAAGTGAGGGCTATAAATGTTTCTTGGCTCCTGTCCCTCTGTTCTCAGCACATTAATCAATGCCTATGCCTTTTAACATCCTCAGGGTCTCACTGTGAGGAATGCACTTACCTCACTGCTTGAATAACATCTGATCACAGGTCACATGGGACGGCGATTTATGTGAGCCGTCTGAGCAGAATGATAAAATGTGCAGCTCTTCCTGCACAAATACAGTAGAAACAATGTTTTCAAGCCCTCGATCTTTGACGCACTGAACTCTTCACCTAATTTTGAACTCTTGATTGCAACAGACATCTAACAGATTCGCCGACTTTGAGTCAAAACAGTAATGCTCTCTGATGTTGTGAGCCACAACCAGTTCTTGCTTTTTCATGCCTTTACAAACATGTGCAGAAAACATGTGAAAATGGTAGACGCATCAACCAGTGCTTGCACTTGCCACACCAGCTACCGTACTTGCTATCGAGTACCCTCCCCCATAAATCAAGGTATACGTCTTCTTTTCCTTTTTCCACCTTTTTTGGGGGGTTGCAACAGCGAGTCACAGTTTCCATCTCCTCCTGCTCTCCGAATCCTCAACGCTAACTCCAACTACCTCCATATCCTCCCTCAATGCATCCATCAATCTCCTCTTTAGCCTTCCTCTTCAGCTCCTAGCTGGTAGCTCCATCTTTAGGATCATTCTTCTACCAATATAAGCACTGTGCCTCCTCTGAACATGTCCAAACCATTTTAGCGAATACAGACAACCAGGCTAAAGCCACTCACATAACGATCCGATTCATATCTCGATTCACAGGCTACGAGTAAGAACTCTTCTTTTTCACCCATTTATTGCACAACGTTGTTAGCAGCTTTGTTCAAAGTACTTTTAAACTGAGTTTTGCATTATAACAAGCTCAACTTATCAACGCAAATAATGTGCAACATGAAGAAATTGCTTGAATGTGGCAGATTGGTGATTCATTTACGCAGAATAGCCAGGGATATTGTCTGAAGGTTCTCAAGTGTCTCCAGCCCATAATTCCCCCAGGGAATCAAGTTTGTCGTTGGAAAATTTAACTGTCAGGTGGACAATACTAGTTTCTAATTTTAATCTGGAAGCATGTTAGGTTTTGGACTTCGGACTAATTGAAAATTTGGTGAAATGCACCTCCAACATGACTTTTTTTGGTGGCAGCTGCCATTCTGGGGCCATCACCCTGGAAACACCATTGACCATCAGGCAATTCAATATGGGTTTAAACTGTATTCAGTGTCATTTGCAAGGGCCTGAACTGAAGCCCAAGGACCATCAGGTTTGGTTAAACAAATGCACCCAGGAAAGGGATTCAAAAGTTCTCTCTCAGCCAGAAGAATAAATATCACTGAGTGTTGCCATCCCATCATCAGGAGGTTGGAGGAAGTGCTGTGAGCTCAGGCAGACCTGTGAACCACCCCCTGATGGTGTGATGCTTTTGAGGGGTGTTTGCGTTTGAGGGGCAGAGGTTCTGGCAGCGTTTGTCAGCCTCAAACAGTAGGCTGTTAGAAAAACACACCAGGAGCTGTGGGGGAGGAAAGGATGAGAGGAGGATGGGTGTGGAAGAAGGTGTACGTGGTGCCACCTGTGTTTACATGAATAAGTCATCAGTTTGCACATGGAAATGGTTTTGTCACCTGCCACACCAGAGAAGGGACGGCAGTGGAAACAGTTCCTCTCCACTTGCAGTCATTAGCAGAACGGCAGTCCCTTGAAAGCATATTGGCCAATTAAGTCATCCAGGCAGGCAGTGCTTCTAGACTGTTATGGAAGGAAAGTCAGCGTTAGTTGGACGGGAATATAATGTCAGAATTGTTGTGTAATGTTGTTTTTCTTTATTTCCTTATTTTTAGAGCTTTTTTAAGGCACGTTTCTCAATTTGATGCTTTGTTTACCTACGTCAAGATCGTACACAGCGTATCATTGGCTAGCGCAATTGCATACTCATTGCACTGTTGAGTGACCGAGAATGCTTTTTTGTTCCTCTCCCTGATTGGCTCAGTCATCATAGCATCTCTCACCATCTTCTCTCGTCTGTCCACCTCAATCTTCTTCTCTTCTCTCTATTTTGTGGCTGAATATTTCTTAAATCTGTATGTATTATATTTCTATTCACACAATACATTGTCATATAACTTTGTGGGGAAGGCTAATACACTCTAGGGATTGATGGTAGCAAAGGGGAAATACTATATAAAACAAAATTAATATAACAGCTATTTTCCTCTACTGTGCAATTTGTACCATTACGCACATGGTCTTTGACCACAACTACGACAATAGGAGGGAGATCAAGGTATAAAATATTTCCAATATTCCATTATCATGATGTCACCCATTGGAATACCATTGCACGTGTAACCTCTGCTAAAAAAAACCCAAGGAACTGTACCATTTGGAACTTTTTGGACTTGTTTTGGTTTCCTGTGGGCACCATAAAATAGGGGGCGCCGGTGTGGGTTCCTACCACCATAGGCAGACCATGGGGCCTTCCTAGGTGCACACTGCTGTAGACTGAGATACAATGTTGCAGACAATCGATTCCTGAAATTTTTAAAGTCAACTAGTCACATGTTAGAGATAAAGGCTACTGTCAAGATGCAAAGATTTAAAAAAAACAATCCAGTATCAGAATAAAAAGGAGGATCACTGTCATGTTATTTTTTCTCTAAATCTAGATGAATTAAATCACAATTAAATCATTACCAATTGTATCTCGATTAGTCACAATTAATCCTAAATCAGTCTCGATTAATCACAACTAATTAAATCACTAATAATGATAAACTATCCATAAATACATCTTGATGACAAATGGCATCTTGACAAATTACGATCAATTTCATCTTGACTAGTCATGATTAATTTGATGTCGATTAATCACAATTATTAATTCACTCATCTTCTTCAGCTGGTCCGTTGCCAGGTCGCAGTTGCAACCAGTGCCACTCAAATCACATGGATTTGAACCTGAAGCCTTGTGGACCCAAGTCGGCTTCCTTAACCACTGGGCCACAACTGTAGACTAATCAGAATTAATCATGACTCATTAACCCGTGATTAATCATGAGTTATCATGACTAATTATTCTATCAAATGTTGGAAAAATTGCATTCCAAGTTATTATGATATATTTTTACCTACTATATCTCAATTAATTATGATTTACTATGGCAGTTGGTGGCCCAGTGGTTAAGAAAATGGACTTGGGTCCACAAGGCCCCCAGTTCAAATCCCCCCTACCGCCAAGTTTCTTGGTATCATCCCCACACACTGCTCCTCGGCGCTGGCTCAGATCGCTGTCCACTGCTCACTACGGTGATGGGTAAAATGCAGAGGAAAAATATCCCCAAAAACCTTGGGATGATGCTAACACATGCTAGCCCCATGTGTTCTGACACGGAGGACGATTAATTGTATCTCCACAGAGGTGAAGTGGGGCCAGAGGAAACTCTGAAGGCCATCGATCTCAGGTGTTCCGATCTGCACCTGCATTTCCGATTTATGCCGACTCAGCTCGTTCTCAGCAGAAAGGGCATGTCAACAAATCCAGGGGACAGATATATGGACAGATAGCTGGTGTGGCCAGTTTTCCACGTTGGCAGGATCTGACAGTAGCCTCCCCAGCAAAACTCTCATGTTACCGGTGTCTCATTTCACTAGCTCAGGGCAACGGGCGAAACTGGCTGTGTCCTTGTGTATCTGCCCTCGCTCCCCTTTGTCTGTGTTTATCTATTGCTCCCAGTAATCTTTCACCATCTATCACTCTTACTCGTCTGTCTGCCTGACATTGTTCCTGGGAGCATTTCCACAGATGCAGTGTTGACGCTGGGGGTTCAATTTCCTTCGCAAATCAAGTTGAAATAAGCAGTCGCAAAAAAGTGATACCTATGACTGAATCGCCGAATCGCCTCCTTAATTTAACTGGGGTTATGAAAAGAAACATCTGTGACGTAGTCAAGTCTTTTTGTTTTAGCTTGAGTTACTGTTTCCTCACCTACGCGTTGGGGTTTAATTGCTGCCTGGCCCAAGGTGGTCCACTGTGAAAACAACCAACAAGTTCAGGTAACGCCGTGATGTCAGCCCGAGTAAAGATGGTGTTTTTGGCACCACACGCCTCCTCAAAATCTCTTCCCTCCGCCAGGCTGAGGGTTCCGTGACAGACAGGTAGCGTGAAAAAGTGTCGTCATAGCTTGTCAAGGTATTTTGCTTTGCTCGGTTTTCAACCTTTCAAACGCCGTGGTCTGAGGCTGTGGTCACGCCAGGATTGGCACAGGGAAAATGAGTAAAACATTGTGGTTAAAAGCAAGAGGGGACTAGTGTTAAAGTCGAAATGGTTGGTTAACCTTCCTAAATCTTGTTTTTTTTTTTTTCCTTGCAACTTTTTAATGCAGCATGTTAAATTTTGTAATAACATAGAGAGCTTCAGACTTAAGTAGTGGTGAGAACGCATTAGACTGGAGTCCAAATCTGTCTATACACCAGTAGGAGTTGAGTTCAGCTTGACATTTGGGAATATCAAGCAAGGTCGGAATACTCCCATCCAAGTTAAGGATAATTCATTACACTTTTGCAGGAGTTTAACTTTATATCATCGTTATTTAATTTTCTCTAGACGTGTCAGTCCAAGGTGTTTGACCTGTCGGACGGAGTGTCCCAGTACGCTTGGTTTCCCTGTCGAGATTCCCACGATTCAGCCTGGGGATATCCCAGCTACTGGCTGAAGGTAAGAGACGTTTCTGTTGCTCACTTAAAAATGTTCCAATTGTTCTAGCGTTGATTTAGATCCTTATAATCGGAGCAGACGTTTTCAGATAACTACCATCCGTCATGGTTTTCTAAAGACTCCACTGTGTATTGTATTAGTTCTGGTTTGGGAAGAGTTTCGCTTCCCTTTACTGTCTCGATAACAAAATGTCTTTGGAATTTTTCAAAGGACAAGTTGGGGAAAATAAATGATTATGTAATTTTCGGTCGAAATGATTGTTTCTGTCCAAAACCATCTGTAATTTGGTGGAAATTCTAAGTTATTCAACTCAAAAAACTGCTTAGTGAGCATCAGATCACTTCATCAGTGGATTTTAATTTCATTTACACCTTTGAGGTTTTTGACTTTTTTTGTGTTGTTCTGCTTCCTTCAGGCTTACTTTTCTCATCCAATGGTGGCGGCTGCAGTGATCATACACCTGGCTGCCGATGGTACGGGCATAATGGATCAGACCCAGTGTAACATCACTGTTCAGCTAGTGGACACCAAGGAAGGCATACACAGTCTGGGTAAGGCAGTCGGTTATCAGTACCCACTAATGCTGATCTTGTTGTCTTATTTTCGTCAAATTTTTGGGGGGCAGTAGTGGCTTAGTGGTTAACTAACCAGGCTTAGGTTAGTGTGAAATATAGCCTTGGTTTTGACCACCATTGCACCTTGTCACAGGGGGTGACAGGGTGCCATCACAGCAGAGATTGCGCCAATGGGTAATGGCCTTTAGAGAAAAACCCAAACTTGGGTCTGGTGGGTTCCAGGCTTGAATCCACCCACTGCCAAGTTACCACTTTCAGATTCTTGGGGATCTCTTGAACCCTTGATTATTTAAGTATAACCCAATTTGACAGACCACCAAATTCCACCTCTTTCTCTATAGTTAGTTTATATTTTCCTTTTTTTTTGTCGACATTGTGATTAACCTATCACCAAAGTGAGCAGTGGGCAGCATTTGATTGCCTGGGGAGCAGTGTGTGGGGACGATACCATGCACAGGTCACCTCAGTGTTTACTTGGAGGTAGGGCGTTTCGAACCGGGGACCTTGCAAACCCAAGTCTGCCTCCTTAACCACTAGGTCACTAACTGCCCTACTAGGCTGCCAACTGCCCTAAGGAAGCAGACTTTGGTCAGGTTTGAGGTTCGAATCCACCAGCTACCAGGTTGCCACTAAGGTGCTCTGAGCATAGCACCTTCCCGACCCAAGTAATTTCTCGTGGGCTCCCCACCCACAGGAAGGCTCACAATGGACAAGCAGAAGAAGAAGATTAATAATAACGAAAAAGGCTATCAATAGGAGTCAACAACTACAGTAACCAAAGAAAGCTCCCTCAAGGGCAACTGGACAAGTTTCATGAAGACCTCTAGAAGAAACCTACCATGTCAGCTTGCCTTCAAAGTAACTCTAAGTATTTTGGATTGAGTGTTCTGGATGACTAAGCACCTGGACAGAATTTTTTTCTGGATAGATACCACATACGTCCAACATGGGCACTGACTTATATTTTACTGCTCAAATCTGTGGTTCTTAGCTTGTCTTAACATATAGCTAACAAACATCATTTATTAAATTCCTCATCTGTCCTACAGGGGAGTGGCGTCTCAGCTGTCGTAACAATCCTCTGGTCGTCCCGGTTAACCACGACCTCTCGATGGCTTTCTACCACACCAAGGCCATCCTGGTGATGTTCACCTCCCGCCTGGTGGCCATCTCGGGTGTAGGACTGCGCTCCTTCCAGTCGTTTGACCCCATCACGATAAGTGGCTGCCAGAGCAATGAGATCTACAACCCGACGGGACAGAGGTGAGAGATACGGTAAAACTGAAGAGAAAAATCAGGCGTTTATCCACCAGACGAGGTGCAGGAAAGGAGACGAGGACGTAATTTCAGTGTAACAGAAAAGGCCATGCTGAAAGATGTCTGGTTCAGTGTCTACACTTAAGCCTGGGAGAGGGAGCCCTGCATTGATGAATGATGCCAAGGAGCTGCATAATGTTAGATGTCTGCCCCGAAATTACAGCGGAACTTTAAAACATTAAAATTTACAATCATCTCGGACCTCTTACTGCCAACACTGCAGCCAGACTGCCTCCGAGGGTAATCTCGCTTACCTTCCATTGTGTGGACCAAAATGCACAATGTTAAAAATAAGCCCCTAAAACCCTGCTGACACAGTGTTTTCAATAGTAATTCATTGTGACAAGTGGGAGAATTTTTCCTTTTTTTTTCAGCCGAAATAAAAAAAAAAGGATAAAACCCAGCCTTGGAGCCAGATTATAAAACGAACAAATTGACCCAACACGCCCTAGAAGGGTTTTGACGACGTCTTTAACAACTGCTGGCGAAGCCACCAAAAGATGTTAACACCTATCCAGCTATAAACTCCCAACATTCGGGCTCCGCTGCCTTCCATGCTAAACACAATCCAACACCAACTTGCACTAAGTGCGGATGATGGAGGGTCGTGCAGTTTGTTGCTTTTGATAGCGAGCCAGTGGGTTGACGGTTATAATTGATTCATCTTAATAACTCAGCAACTCTAACGTAACGTTTAGAGGCTTTCAAAACTGTCCTTCTTGGAAATCCTCCCGGACCGATTATATTCTGAAATTCACACTCAAATATGTTAGCGGCAGAATATTTCACTGCGAACATTTTCTATTTTCTCCCTGCTCTGTTCTTACATCTGGACCGAATTCCCGGATGATTCCATCTTTCATCTCCTCTCGTCTCTCCTCGTCTTGAAATCACCTCCAAATCGCGATCTGCTCTTTGTCAGATTCTACTTTGACTTAATTCATCACTCCGGCCCAGTTTGCCTCCTCACTTCCTCTTCGTTCCCTTCTCCTCTCATTTACTCTTATCCTTTATGCCCGTCACTCTTTATCCCGTATCATCTTCCTTCCCTCACACTACTGGCATCTCTCTGCCTTCTCCGATCTTCCCTGAATGTGCCCCTAACTCCTGGTTTCCCTCTCTCCTTCTCTGGGACTGTGCAGCACATTTCCCGTAATTCTTGTTCCTCCTCGGAACACCACATCCCACTTTCCCCGGGTTGTTAACAGGAGCCTTTAACATGAATCAGTCTCTGCATGTCTTCAACCTCCAGAGATATTTATGTGTATACATGTTCACCGTTCAGACGACCGTTTCCTGTCCTTCCTTCTTGTATCGTATCAATCATTTTTTTCTTGCGATTTCACCGTAAATCAAACCCGTACCTCCATGTGCCATGGAGGAGGACAGACTTCCAGGTAGTTAACTGTAATTTATGTCAGAAATTCCAATGTGACAAGCAGAAAACCACAAAGAGATTTGGTTGCAAGCCCATTTGTCCAAATAGGAGGCTCCGAGGCCTTGTCCTCAAAAACCCCAAACATGAAGAATTGTTTTTTAAGGTGAAATAACAGGAAAGGCTTCCAGCTTCGCTCATGGCATCCTGTCCATCACCTTTAGTTTTCAAATAATGAGCAATAAATTTCAAAGAGATTTCTTTTGTTTCGTCTTCTCCCTTCTCCGGGTTTCCGTTATCGTTGAGGAATTAGAACGAGCGTCAAGTGTAAAGAATAGGAAAGAAAAATTGGAAGAAATTCAAAACGTCACTTTTTTTTTTTTTTTTTAACCGCCATTTCCTGGACTTGTAACTTCGTATACGTGCCCCCTCCCTCGGTGGCCCCACGATTCTTTCATAAAGTAACCTTATCCTGTAGATTTGGGACTGTTGTGAAAAGCCGCCTTGGGCATCCAAACATTCCAGAAGCATCAAACGCCTTCTCTATCGGCGGACGGACTCGGAGCGATGGCCTCGGCTCTGCTTCTGTTTCCTCGGCGTAATAAATCCCGTCGCTCTTTATTCTGCGACGTGCACGCGCTCGTGCACGGCAAACACAGCCATCCTTCTCCATGTGGTTTATTGATTGATATGTTAAACAGTCATTGATGGATGGATGCCGGTGACGTAGTGCTTAGGATTTCACTCGGCGATGCGTCTGCAGTGTTCTCTCCTCCACCTAATTTATTCAGGTTGTAACTCTAATTGTGTTCTTCTTCCTCTCCTTCTTCATCACCTCCTGACCCGTCTACACACGTGCACGCCGGCACATAGTTGTGTACATTATTCTTGTGAAGCCATCGACTGCCAGGAACCTATAATCCGCAATGCAGAGCTGAAGTGTAACAGCCTCGGCCGCCATTTCTACAACGGGGACCGCTGCACCATATCCTGCAACTCTGGATACGTCCTGCAAGTCCACCAGGATGATGACATCATCAAGAGCCAGGTACGGACGTTGCCACGGAGGCGGCTTGGGTTGAATTGAATTTGAGCGGGGGGCAAGTACCGTGGAAGCGCAAACGCAGTCATGGCAGCGCCCGAGCGTGACGGGGGGGCAGGTGCAAAGGTGCGTGCGAAAAAAAAAAAAAAAAAAGATGGATTTATGAACGCACACATGAGCACGCTCCGACGGCGGCCATGAGAGAATTGTGCTCTCTCAGCGCCGCTGCTTCTGTCTCAGCATATTCTGTCACCTGCAACAAGTAGGCTCGGCATGGCAGCTCCCCGGGGAGGATGACATCATCAACATCCAGGTAGAAAGATGCTGCACCGAGGAGAGGAAATCATGAGAGAGAAGGGGGGAGGAGAGGAGACCAAGAGATAGAAAAGACTGAGAGAGAGAAACTACAGAGGAAGAGGGACTGTCTCTTATACACATCTCTGGGACTGTGCAGCGAAAATTCAAGAGGAGGGAATATGAAAAGTGAAGAATGAAAGAGGAGACGATGTTGAAAAAGGAGCGAGGAAGGAGGATGAGAAGATGGGGAAAGGTATGGGAGAAGGAGGAGAAGGGGGTCGAGAGATGGAGAGGAGAAGATTCAGGAAAAGAGGAGAGAGGTACAGAAGAAAGATGTGAAAAGATGAGAGGAGAAAAAAGGTGTGAAAAGGGAAGAAAGGAGAGAAAAGGAGGGACAGGAGGAGGAGAGGACAGGAGAGGACAGGGGACCGAACCTTCTTATTCTCCTCCTCTCCTTACCACACACACACACAGACATAATAGTGTTTAGTCTCTTGCTGAGCATGCCGCACCATCACCTCAAACAGTCACTTTGTATCGCTACTCCACTGGGACGATGACATCATTGCATAGTGTCTGCTCCCACTCTCCCTCCTTGCCTCCCTCCCTGCCTTCCACTCTCTCTGTCACTTCTCTCCCTACTTCTCTGCTCATTTGTGCAGATTGAATTCACTCCTAAAGGTAGAAAATCTACTGTTTTCTCCTTGGAAAAGATTGAAAAAATTGAAAAAAAATGCAAAAAAAAAAAAAAATGCCACTGATAAATAAACTCTAATGAAGAAATGATGCTTGAAAAATATTACGTTTGATGCAAGAAAACAATCGATAAATTGACGATAATCAAAAAAAAAAAAAAAAAAAAGATGAGACGTAAAACCAAATCTGGTTTTAATATCTCAGCTGATTGGTTTACTATACAGTATGAGGAGACGCCGGTTGTTTGCGAGGATGTGAGTAATGAAGCAAAAATCTAAGAGGAGAGACAGGGAGGAAATGACAGGAAATGTTTTACAGAATAAAAGAGCGAGAGTTTGGCATGTGCTCAGACTCCTGACGTCTTCTTCCTCCCATCCTTCCCATGTTTGTTGCAGGGATCTGTAACTGGGTGTAATTGGAACATTTCTACGACCACAAAGTGCTTTAGCCGCCCCGCTTTCCTCCACTAAATGTAAATACTTACACATGTACTGTATATTGTCATAGAAACCGGCCTAATTTTACTATATGTACACATAGTCTGCTAAACATATACACATCGTGTGGTTAGCGACACCTCAAGTTGTTGCTTCTAAATCCTGTTTGGCCCCAGACTTTCAACGCCGGCTGCTGATGCAGTCTCAACACAGACAACAGAGAAAGAAATTGAAAAAAAGTGTCAAAGTACAAAACAAAGTATCCGATACAGAGGAGATCTTAGATACGAGCTCCTCCACGTACGGGTTTAGGAGTTCAGAGTGAGGAGCTTTTGCCAGATTTTCCTTGCAAAATGGCAAAAAATATATTTTTTTCTAGCCCACATTGTGTTGAGACGTCTCACTTACTGTCCCTCGCTCAATCATTTTACCTTTTCTCACTCCGTCTGTCCCTAGCCTTACTGTCATGTGGGTAAAATCTTTCCTTTATTATTATTAATTAATTGGTAGCAGCGGTGGCCTAGCGGATAAGGATGCAGAGTTGCGTCAGCAGAGTTTCAGGTCCGATTCCATTGCTAGCCAGGTTCCACCTAGGTTTCCGTAGCTTGGTTGCGTCCTGACCCATAAAACCCACAGGAAAGCTCACAGTATCGTACAGTGTGATTTGGGTGACAGTCGTAGAGACTGCTGCCCCTGACACCCAACAACTGATAAACGGAAGACGAAAGTTCTATCAATATATTGATGTCGAGATTTTTTTTGGCTTTCGCTTTGCCCTACAGGCAATGTTGCCATCTCTGGTGTTGAATTCCTAGGCAAGTCCGTATCCTGGTTAAGGTGGTAGGCAACCACTGGGCTAACCACCCGCAGGAAAGTATTGTTTGTTGCAAATTGCAAAATTTGGGTGGCAATTGTAGCAACTGCTGCCCCCACAACCTGGTAAGAGAAATGCGGATGAAAATGGAAGGTTGGAGATATATATTTTTCGGACCACAAGGAGCAGGGAATAGACTAGTCCACCATATTTAAGAGTTGGAAAAATTCTCAACCCTGTTCAGTCGTAACGAATAAAATACGAAACGACGTACAAACTTTTTCACTTTTCTTCCATTGAAATCCATTGAAAATCTTCAACTTCATCTTCGGAGTTTACCAGTTGGGCGATTTTGTCGTCAACTATGATCAGTTTTGTGTCGTCATTTTCTGAGGTTTAACATTATCCTGATCCAGACACCATTACATGACGTTAACACCCGTTACTCCACGCTGTCCAAACACAGTATACTACGGTATTACTCTGTGCGGATCCTGACTATAGTAGACGTAATATCGTAATGCCGTCGAAACATCAAGTAGGTATAAGGCGTAAGAGGCTTAGAAAGTCGTACTTTGCGTCGTGTTTTTTAGTGCCGTTCGAGGTCACGTAAAACACCCAGAATCCACACATAAAGCGCACTGACGATTTATGAGAAAATCATTATAATTTTTAGTATACCTTACGCTTTACTATCTGTTTTTTAGTCATTTCAGTGGCGAAATCTGATCTAGATACGAGTGAACCAACAAGTGAATCGTATCTTGAGGCGCCAACGTTTTGCCCTTTTTTCTAAATCCCTCAAAGTCTGAGCAGAAAAGGCAGATTTATTGGCGTAAGAATACATCACGTCTTCTCCCTAATGTTATCAGAACTCTTTTCAGTTCAGTCGGCCCAGACTTCTAATTGCATTATATTTTGATTGACATTGCAATAGTGGCCTATTCATCAATGTCAATTCACTTAGTGAGAGATTATGTTCCTCACAGAGGCCGAGGGGAAGGAAAGTACGGGGAAAGTGAGGAGAAGGAGGCGCAGGGAGGCGTTCATATGTTAAAATGTACGCAGCTCTGCCAAAAGTGTTTTCCCTGAATAATGTAAATGTCCTCGGCTCCAGACTGCAGCTCATCGGGTTATTCCGCCCTTGGTTTGTACGACTGCTCTCCGCGATCTCTGCTACCGATCTGGAACCCGCCGCGCTAATGCTTCGAGCAGCGGAAATCAAAGCTGCGTTGATTTTATTTCCATCAGTGATGCGTTGGCAGAGCTTTGTGTAATGATGACGGATGATTGAAATGACGGACATCGTTCAAACCGTTCAGAGTATGAATTCAGACGCAGCGCTCCACTCCAAGTCCCAAGATCTTTCACCCTTACCGTCTCAAATCATGCTAGATCCAGCCGTGGGGAAACCTTCAGGGAGTAAATCACCGGAGTCAGCTCGACATGCTACTGGTACAGGAGACCGTGGTGCGAAACTGGATGTGAAGACTGATTTATGTTTGTAAGTACCATAGCAGGAGTGCTGTCCTCTACTAGCCCGCGAGTCCAGGCCAAGTCTAGTCTTTTATCCATGAAGAACAAAATAATTCTCTGGGAAGAAAAGATTTCAGTGAAAAAAAAGAAGAAAAAAACAGTTGTATTTATTTTGGCGTTGCCCGTTGGTTGGTTCCAGCAACTCAGACGAGTCAGGACACATGGGGAGAATCACTGTTCATGTTGCGCAATAAAAGTGATCATCAAAAATTGACTTATGGGTCTGGGTTCAACGATTACTTGGTTGATCAAATGTTATAGCAGCAGCACAAAGTATTGGCTCCTATTAGCAGACAGCTAAAAGTTGATGTGTTCTGGGCATTGTTTTTATTATCAGTAATACAAATGGACGGAGAAGGTGGAGTAACCCTAGTAAGACTGATACTTTGACACTTTTTGTCAGAGATTCCCAGTTTTTTTTTTTTTTCAGGGAAACCGTATTTTTGAGGTAACAAACCTTCGCTACCCAAGCCAATCAACATTATTTGTCAATCTTTAACAGTTATTGAACAGATTTTGACACTAGGAATAAGTAGAAGACATGAGACGGAGCTGGAGGTGGAGGAGTTAAAGATGCTGAGATTCCCTTGACTGGTGACTAGGAAGGTTTGGAGAAACCTTCCTAGTCTTCTGGTGACAGGAAGGTTTGGAGAAAAAGCTAGAGAAGACAGATTGAGATGGTTTGGACATGTTCAGAGGAGGGACAGTGGATACATTGGTAGAAGAATGATCCTAGAGATGGAGCTACCAGGTAGGAGACAAAAAGAGATTGATGGATGCAGTGAGGGAGGACATGGAGGTAGTTGGAGTTAGAGTTGACTCACTGTGGCAACCCCTTGAAAAAGGGACAAGGGACAAATTAAAAACAATGAAAAGCCGTAATTGAACCAGCAAAAATGACTGTGGACTCCTAGGAAACATGATGCAAGACGACCCACAAAACACTTCCTGTGACCCACAGGAAGTGGGTCACACCTGTGGGCTGCAACCCAGTCTTTGGGCAACATGGGGTTCGGAGATGCATTTCAACAATGGTCCAGATTTTTTTTAGGGCATTTATTTGAATAATTTAACTTATATATTGGTATTTTATCAGTTTAATCAGGTTGGTTTTATCCTTCACGTTGGAGTCTTCATCCGATCTTCTCACAGAGACACTCACACCTTCAGTAAGGATAAGAACTGCAGTGCGTGGCGCAATTTTGTCTCCTTTCATTAGGCAATTACATTATAGAGATGCCAAGCGATTCTGGGAACTCCACCTTTGCGGAGAATTATCTGCTGGACTAATCACCATCTGGTACTTCATCTGGTGCTGCATCTTCTTTCCTCTGTCTTACGCTGTAGTACCAGTGACAGTGCTGAGTCTTCTAATCCTTCAGAGTAACACAACAGTCACTGAGTTCAAGTACAAGTTTTTTTTTTTACGATATTCCCTCCGATACTCTGCGATGCTAACAATAAATAAGAATTAATCATTTCAACCACTGCCGATCCTGTCTTATCCAATAAAAATAAAGTAAAATGTTACATTTCATCAGTAACTCCAGTTACATTGAAATATATAATGAACACATTTATTCCCTAATATATAATAAGTACAAAGTACTTCACTCGCAACCAGACCTGGTTAAGAACTAAGACCTTGACTGAACAAACTGTTGATCATCGGTTTCACTTTTCCTTAAGTAGATGATCAAATATTCTGCGTGCTGCTCAGTGAAGACCAACCTATGTAGTCCAGTCCAAAAGTCCATGTCCGCTAATTCAAAGCAGGTGAGAATTTCCCTGAATTTGAGTTCACACATTTAAATTCTTCCACATGTTGGAATCACATGGTTAATTGTAACCCAAGTAGTTCTGAATTCCACTCTTTTCAGGCAAATGTGGTTATCATTTAACACAAAACTAACCCTCCCAGAATTTTATCTGCTCAGAAGTGTGCTTCTGAGTACAGTTTGATTCTCAGTAACACCCCGCTGCATGTTAATGTTCCGAATACATTCTTCTACAGACTTAAAGTGTGTGTCAACCTGGCAAATGAAACCCAATGGGTTCTGAGCAAAACAAATCATTTTTCTTTTAAAACCGTTTCCAACCACTTTGTCTGTCTGTCTGTCTGTCTGTCTGTCTGTCTGTCTGTCTGTCTGTCTGTCTGTCTGTCTATCTATCTATCTATATTTATATATATATATAGAGAGAGAGAGAATATATATATCCTCTATATCTCTCTATATATACAGTAACACTATATATGTATATATATATAGTATATATAGAGAGAGATATATAGATAGATTATATATATTCTCTCTATGTATCTATTGATCTATAAATATATATATATATTTAATATACTATATATAGAGTATACACAGAATATACTCTCTCTATATATATATTTTTATATATATACAGTAACCATATATATAGTAGGATATATATGTACCTCTATTTATGTATATTTATTTATACATACATACATATATAGATTATAGATATACATATATAGATATTGTGAAACTGGGTAGGTAGGTAGGTAGGTAGGTAGATAGATAGATAGATAGATAGATAGATAGATAGATAGATAGATAGATAGATAGATATCCTACCATACCATGTTCAATGCAGTAATGCTTCCTTAAACACAAGGCCACCTTTGAAGCCTTCATTTTGATTTTCCAGCTTTTTTCTAACAGGCATATATGGCATATATACTATGCATACAAATATATAATTGTTACTACATTAAACAGATTTCTAATCACATGATATTGAAATGTAAACTTTACATTTCCCCACATTTTTTACAGACAGACTTTGTAAACATTGGTATTGGTATTTTGACCCACCTAGACGCCGGTTTATTACCGGCGGGCCTTTCACATGTGATGCATATGTGTCTCGTTAAATGTCCAAATATTAGTGGCTTGTTTATTTTGAGAGGACCCAATACTGTTTTGCAGTATCTCGTAATAAGAAAAAGATGAAATGAAAGGAGTTGAGGGGAAAAGGAGAAAAGTTTACCATGGAGGCATAGGTAGGGCTAACTGAGTTCTGCTTGTGTGGCCTCACAATTTGGCCACTTTCTAAAAAGATGTGTGCAATTATAGTCACCCAAAATCAGGGGTAGAATGTAATTCAGGGTGAAAACACAGGTTTCCCTTTTTGTTCTGTGGAGGAAAAGTCAGAATGATTGAGCTCTCGCAGCTTTGTTGTGAGTCTGCTTGGCAACACGTTGGACTCCGGCATTCCCCTAGCATTACATGATGCTATTTAATGGACGAGGATGAAAACAGTTGAAGTTATGATGGAGTAGCTCCCCATTAGGGTCTCATCTTTGCAAATGCCGAGCCACAAGCCAAGTAATTTACAGGAAAATCAGAACTATTTTTAATTCCAAGTTGACCTTAGATCAGGTCAGGGAGAAAAGAGGTTGTTATTGTTCCATTTGGAAAAATTGTGTGTGGTTCGTTCCAGACAATAATAGTAGTAACTCTTTTTTTTTTTCATGTCAAGTCCGTCTTGCTTCTCCTGCAGGTACTGTAGCTTTAAACAACATTTATTGAGGATGAAAGGATGTTGTTGTTCATCCCAAGAATTTTTGGGAAATTTTGCCTCTGCATTTAACTCATCATCGTAGTGAGCAGGGCGCAGCCAGCTGAGCCAATGCCCAGGAGCAATGTGTGTGGGGGCGATACCATACTCACGGCACCTCAGCGGTAACTTGGCGGTAGGTCGTTCCCTACGGTGGTAGGGAGATTCGAACAGGGCGCCCTACGCACCCAAGTCCGCTTACTCAACCACTAGGCCACCAACTACCCCAAAGACATTGTCCCCATTCTGGGAGTTGAACCCAGGCCCCCTGGGGTAAAAACCAGGAATCCCATTTGCTAGACAATTAGGGCTAATGGGTATATCTATCAATATTCCTTCTGTAACTCTAACGCCAACCCTTCCCTAAATACATATGTGACATTGTGACAGAGTCCATAAAAATCCATCCATCCATCAACGTCCGCATATTTGTTCCTGATTCTCTGGTCGAGCCTTTGGAACCTTCCTGCAGGTTCTGATCCCACTGGAAGGCATCAATCACCCTAGCCAGGATTTGATCATGTCCATACTATCGCCACAGCACAGGGACGTTAGCATCGTTGGGTTTGATTTCCCTCCCAAGCCTTTGCTTGTGGATTCTGCATGTTCTCCCCATGTGTGGATTTCCTTTGGGTTCTACAGTTTCCTCCTGTCTTTCAAAAACATGTGATTCCTCAGCTGCACAGAACGCACTTTGTAGACTGGAGTATTTACACCAGTCTTACACAAGAACAAACACAGCAAACGTTTGTTTTTGCTGCGGACAGGCCACTGCAGGGCAAACACTGTCAATCAGAGGCCGCGCAGTGTTTGATATCTCACCCTTTTTGAAAAAGGCCTGCATTTTATTTTTCGAGAGAGTCATACTCCGACTTTTCTGGGCTCAATTTATCAGTGGGGTACAAAAGTGACTTCAAAACTGTAACTCTTCAATGATCGTTTCCTTTTTCTCTGCATCACAACTTCTGGGAAATAAAAACAGAAGAAAGTAAATGAGGAAACCACAGAGAATCGTACTCCAGCTGTAGAAGATTTCCTTGCCCCGTGTGTTTCTCAGAATGTGTTCAGCATTTGTTCTGAGTTTATAGTTGTTGATATCAGATGCCTGAGTGGCATGAATTGATCCTACAAATGCTATCACCAGTTATTTGAGCTTCTCAGTAGCCTGTGGGTCTTAACTCACTTACAGTAAGCGTGGCGCATTCCTTTGCCCAGAGCAAATGTAACTTGCGTTTTTGATGTTTTGGTTGTTAACTAACTGATTTTTCCCTCCTCCAGTCGAACTCTATGGTGACTATAACCTGTGCTAATGGGAAGTGGAACAAGCAAGTATCCTGTGAGCCCGTGGACTGTGGTCTTCCCGACAAATACCACGTACACCCTGCTGTTTTCAACTTCTCGGAGGGAACGACCTACGGCAAGAAGTGTACCTTTCAGTGTCGCAATCCAGCCCAACTCGTAGGTGAGAGGCCCCATGATGTACTTACAATGAACGGGAGACGTGTGACTAGAAAAAGATTCATTAACATAAGGAGCAGTTTCTGTCCAAAAAGGTGTGACCAAAACAACTCTTCACACCTTTGTCCAGTGGGGAGGGGAGTGGTTCTCAACTGGTCTTACTCTGGGACCCAAATTTTCCTGTGGTCATTAAGTCGCGACCCATACTCATAAAATTCAAACCAAGCAGATTAATTTTCTAAACTTTTATCATTCATTCAGCAAAGTGTGCCTTTCAAAATAAGAGATTTTCTAAAATAAAACATGTGCTCAACAGCTGATTCACAATATTCAGATATTTGGCCAGCTGGTCGGAACCCATTCAGAATGGCTGCGCGGCCCACTTTTGGGTAGGGACCCACCTGTTTAGAACCTGTGGTCTAGAGGAATAGAACTACCAGAGTTCCCTCTTACATCAACCACACCTCTTCTGAAGAGGTTTCTTCAGTTCTGTTGTTGGTTAGAACTGAAGAAACCTCTTGAATGAGTAGTGAAACGTCTTCAAGAAACCAACTGGAATAGTTGCTTCCAGTTGCCCTTGAAGCAACTATTTGTGGGATACTAAATTTTCCAACGTCGATTGCTGTTCTTAGATTGATCTGTTGGTTGATACTCTGAGAATCTTTATTTAAATCACCTTAATCCTTCACCAGGTACCAACAACACTCTGACCTGCCTTGAAGATGGTCTATGGTCCTTTCCCGAGGCTCTTTGCGAACTTCGCTGCCCGGCACCTCCTCTTGTCCCTAATGCTGTGCTACAAACCAAGCGTTGCAATGAGACGGGCCTCAAAGTTGGAACCTTCTGCAAATACAAATGCAAGCCAGGCTACCATGTTACCAACAAACCCAAGAGGTGACAAGATCAATCATAAGTGTTTTCAGTTGTACTTGATCCCTGATCTGGAAGTACCCAGAATAAACCAGACCTTCTCCCTAGACGTGCATTCAAGCGACAGTGCACCGAGGATGGAAGCTGGCTTAAGGGGGCATGTGAACCAGTCACTTGTGACCCCCCACCTCCAGTCTTCCATGGCTCCTACCACTGTACAGATGGCTTCCGTTTTGATAGCGTCTGCAGACTCAACTGCTCCGAACCGGCTGGTAATTTCGCCGCCAAGGGAGGCTCCGCCCATACGGTGAGGCTGCTGCACGGTCCATGCAAGCAGGTCTGTCCATCTCTTTCCTCTCTTTTCTTTTCTTGCCTTACTTAGATATGTGTTCTCCTTTTTGTGTTAGCTAACAACCCGCCAGATATCTCCCTTTCTTTTTTTGAATTGGTCAAAAACTTTGGAAATGAACTAGAGAAGCTCTTTTATCTGATTCTCCTTCCGCGGCCCTCGCTGTCAGAACACTTGTCTCTCTGTGCGCGCTTCACTCTCCGTCTCCCTTAGCCCCACTCAATTTGACGCCATGCTAATTAGATTGCTATTGATTTCCAGAAGAGTCCTGCTTCAACAGACGTTTGAAATGTATCCACCTTTTAATCCCTGCTGCCTCTGTGGCATTGTGGGTCAGATATCTAACAAAAATCGCATTATAATTCCCCTTCTGCAACGGGATGCCATCTCTGTGTCCTTGGTTTGCCAGTGTTTGTGTAACAATATATGTATCTGTGTTTTGTGTGTAACTGTTTGTGTGTGAATGTGTTATTTCCAGGGCGCATTGTCCAATGTAATCCGCTGTAGAAAGGACGGCAATTGGACGGGGTCCTTCCGTTTGTGCCCGCAAAGCAAAGGCCAATGTTCTTTACCTCAAAACCTCCAGTACAGCCTGCAGTATTTGTGCCAGCGGGGACATGGCATAGGTGTGTGAGAACAAATTTACTGTTATATAATGACAATTTACTTTTATTACTACTGATGTTATTGAATTGTTGGCAGTAAAGTCTGCCTTTGTTGAGCGATGCCGTTGTTGTTCACTCTTGGCATCGCTCCTCTCACTCCTACCTTGTAATGTTTACTGCCACTTTCCGGAGGCCGGTTGAACGTTGTAGTCACATTAATAATACATGACCTGAAAGTGAGTGGTGGAAAAGGGCAGGGCTGTGTTTGAATGAAAGGTCATTGACCAGTTGTTTGCGCATATTTCCGTTGTTCCCCTGTGTGTGACTCCTCCTTGTTCATGCACTCACGCAGGTGAGGAGTGTGAGCTGAGCTGCAGGGAGAGCAGCAACGACGTGGTGATCTTGCCTAGCAACATGACAGTTGAAAGTGTCCTCAAAGAGCACTGGAGCAACCCGCACAGAGTCAAGGTAGGTTCTTGGACTTGGACATGTTTTCGTGTCGGCCTCACGGCTCTGACAGACGCACTTCACGCAGTTCTGTGATCCGCATCCCTCTGGTATGGAATTTCGCATCTAGTGACCACATCCTGGTTTCCTGGACAAACAATACAACAAGTTCACGTCAACACTTTCTTCTGTTTCGGGCCCAGTGCTGTTTGTGTTTTAGCACCAGGGCAACATTTAAAAGGCTCACTCCACAATAATGCAAAAGATAAATATAGCAGTTGTAGGGATGAGGATGCATGAGCAATGACCCCAGCTGATATCTGATTGGCTCCCTGAAATTTCCCTACCTTTCCTGTCCTTTCAATATACGTTAGCAAAAGTTGGCAAGGTGTATGGATGGAATAATGGATGGATACCAGGATGGGTGGGTAGATGGATGGACCGATCGATGGATTTATGGAAGGATGTACGGATGGGATGGTATAGCTAGTTGGATGGACCCACTAATGGGTAAAGAGACCAATGGATGGGCCGAACCATGGACTTATGGATTATGGTATGGACAGAATGAAGGATGGATGGATGAATGGTTGGACAGACTGTTTGGATGGATGGATTGATGAATTCCGTCTGGGATGATTGGATTGACAGTAGGATGGATTGAACATGAAGGACGTTCGGGTGAGTCGTCAAATATTTAGCCCACCTTTATGAATATTATGGCCCGTTGATGGACCCCAACACATAAAACCCCTAGATCCACCTCGGAGGTTGGTCACACTGCCTCAGAATCATACCCCACCTTTGAAAAATCCAGTCATCTCAAGTCAGTTTAGGGTTACAGCCAAATTGGCAAAACTTTTTTGACGAATTGACTCTGCAATAGGACATGAAAGGTGAAAACAGAGCAGAGCAGGTTTTTCGAAAAGGTACACCTCCTCATGGTCAGATTGATGAGGTCATTTCTGGTTGTGGAGCCTCTTAGTTGCGGTACTTCTTGAAGTAGTACGCTGGACTCTGCATTCCCGCCATACTATCTTGACAAATGTGACCGGTGTGCAGATTGTCGTAAGTGTTTTCATCAGCTCTCTGGCCGTTTTTAGTTGCAGCGAGGATCTCGCCAAGTTGCATCAGGTTTTGAAACCGAAGTAGACGAAGAAGAGAACATTGTATTCTTCCCTACAACTCCTTTGTTTTTGTTTCAGTGTCACACTGAGTCAGCAGCTTTTTTCGTGGCTGGTGCAGGGGGGTGGATGAGTTCTGGCCACACGGACATGAAATGATCTGTTTTTCATGGATTAGAGTAATTGATATGATTTTTGCTCGGTGGTCATTCGAGACGTGCCGCGATGCTGCTGGGATTTATGGGCCAGGAGGAGTCGAAGAAGTGAGTGTGCTGTTTCAGATGTGGTGCGCCGGGGCCAGGAGCCTCTGCAGATTGTGTGCACATCCTGTGTGCAGAAGTGACGTAATGACCACGGGGCAGGAACCAGGAACCGATATAATATCACTTTATCCATTTTTAAACATATTTCATCTCAATCGTTTATTTTTATTTACTCTGCTGGAAAAATAATAAAGACCTGAGCAGTAAAAGTACACAGATCTGCTGAAATAGAACAGCCGCAGCGGTAGTTCACCTGAAGTAACCGCCAATGTTTACCCCAGTATTCCATTCAAGATGGGAATTCTTTGTGTCCTGTTCAAAGGAGAAATCTGCCCTGAAATGTGTTTTCTTGAGGTGCGACGATTCACTCACATAACGATCTCATTCAAATCTCGATTCAAAAGCTACAATTCGATTCAGGAACAATTCATAATGATATTAAACAATCGATCCAGTTCGATTCGATTAAAATAAAAATAGTTTTAATTTATCTAAAAATCATAAACATATGCTTAAACATGGTTAAATAGGAAAGAATTAGCCAAAAGCTAATTATCATCTATAGCCCCCTGGCCATGATGTAAATAGACAAAAAGCACACAATACATATACAATAGAAAATACATATACAAACACTTTTATACAATTAAGACACTTTTTTCAGCTTCCTCTGGAATCAACTTTTGAATTGCATGAATATTTGCGAGATTTTTTTTACAGCCAAGTCTTTATACTGATTGACAATTTGTATTTTATCTCCATTAACAAGTATATCAGGATCAGGCGACAAGCAATAGATTCCGTTATCGCCTTGGAATTTGCCGAGTTATTGCCGAATTGCAGTTGACAAAACATTGGTATTGGTATTGGTATCATTCTGTCCGCTCCTCTGACTACCGTCATCGTCACCCAGTCATCAGTCCCACTAGCCATATGCGTATATGTGTCTATGGGCTCGCCGCTCTAGTGGGAGGAAGCATCTGATGTCGCATCAATGTTTAAACGTCTATTTGTGGGCGGGGCACCGATCCATGGAGAAAAAATCCGAACCATCGGATCGTTTTACTGCATTTTCGATTGATCGGGGCTTTTTGGACCGGATCGTGTAGGTCGTAGATCGATAACTGATCCAAAACGATTCATCTCCACACCCCTAGTGATTTTTCTAATTCCACTTTCTTGAGTTTCAGGTGAATGTCGTCCACCTATGCAAATGGTGTTGATATATTGCCTTTTAAACTGGTTTTATTTAGGTTCTCATTCTGACCCACTTAGGATATACTTCTGCTTTTCTACCTTCTCCCATTCTTTTTTTTTGTGTCCCTTTATATCTAACCGTTCTGCACCCCTTAAACCCCTCCTCCCCCTTTATCAGCAAAATTACCCTGTCGGGGCCGCTGTGGAATTAGTCATTTTCTATATGACATGACCTCGTCTGTGGTGGCGCAGAGATGGGAATCTATTTTTATGTGGTATCAGCGCCCCGAGAAAGCTTCGCAGGGTGAGGATCCCATACGTAGTGCGGGGTGAAGCCAGGCCACAATCATGGATTATCATGATTTACAGCCTTGCAGCGAGTGGGGGGAAGAGTGAGAAAGTGAGAGGGAGGGTGAGGGAAGGGAATGGAAGGAGTTTCTGGATGACATCATCATAGCAGAACACTGTAAAAGTACAGTAGTTGCAGAAAGTTTCACCTCGGAGACTGAAACATCTACTTTATCTGCTGCCACACGAGGATGTGCAGTCAGACTGGTGAACACACACACACACACACACATAGTACGGATGTGTCAGCAATGTCTGTGCAGAAAATCAGTTGTAGAACCGTTATTATTACATTCTTCAGCCTCCTTTAGAAACAAAGAGAAAGCGTTCCCAGTTTGGTGCAATAAAAAATCAATAAAAATTAGATGCAGATTTCAAAATTATTAGCGTTTGTGGAAGTGCCAAGAGAAACGTCTGTAAGGTTGACCCTTTCTTGATCGTGCTGCGATCGAAATTAGGAGAGCCAAGAGTGTGCAATGGATTTATTAACTTCTCACGTGGAAGATGTGACATGTCCTCACATATTACAAGACATTTCCAAGTCCAAAATGAGCATAATTATTTAATATCGCTTCGTTTGATAATGGAAATCTAAAATCTGGATTTTGCTGAAATTGCAGGAATCGTACAGAGATGTTCTGGGACATTTAGTTTTGGGAGTAAAAACCTACGTATATTAGTATTTGGTTGATATTGTTTGGACAATATCAGCAAAAGTATATTTATACATACATAGGTGGTGTATGATTTAGAGACAGTAGGAATAGGAAGGAGCTGGAGGTGGAGGAGTTAAAGATGCTGAGATTGTCTTTAGGAGAGACAAGGATGGACAGGATCAGGACTGAGATGATTCGAAGGACAACACAGACAGGAAGGTTTGGAGACAAACACTGAGAGAAAGATTGAGATGGTTTGGACATGTTCAGAGGAGGGACAGTGGATACATTGGTAGAAGAATGATCCTAGAGATGGAGCTACCAGGTAGGAGACAAAGACAAGTTGATGGATGCAGTGAGAGAACACACAGTTGGAGTTAGAGTTGAGGATATAGAGGACAGATGGGGGATGGGAGATGGAAATTGTTGACTTGCTGTGGCAACCCCTGAGAAAAGGGACAAGCTGAAAGGGAAAGAAGAAGACATTAGGTGGTGCTCTGGCTCAGAGGCAATGTGATTGGTGTGGAACATCAAAGTTCACCTCCTGGGAAAGACTAGATCTAGGTTAACGTAGATGGTGCCTTCCAGTGGGCTCACCACCTGCAGGAAGGGTCACAATAAATGGGCGCGGGGGCCATTTGACCTAGTGACGCCCTAGTGACCTGGTAACAGATGAGCAGACAGATATGGATGGATTAACATACACAGATTGTCAAACTGTAGATCTTCACTTTCATTGTTCTCTGATCCAGTCACCTTCTCTGAGCACAAGTGTTTTGTGTTACATTACAACAAAAACACTCCAGGAGAACAGGATAAGATTCCAAACATTCTGCAGAAATACTTGAACACCCAGAGCTGTTTGGCTCTGGTGTCTCCTGCTGAGGCTATGACTTCAGAATCAGATTTGGAGGCCGATGCCATCAGGTCTTGGCAACTGACGAGCCCAGTCCTTTTAGATAGATAGATAGATAGATAGATAGATAGATAGATAGATAGATAGATAGATAGATAGATAGATAGATAGATAGATAGATAGATAGATAGATAGATAAGTGGGTAGGTAGGTAGATAGATAGGTAGATAGGTAGGTAGATAGGTAGGTAGGTAGATAGATAGATAGATAGATAGATAGATAGATAGATAGATAGATAGATAGATAGATAGATAGATAGATAGACAGACAGACAGACAGGTAGGTAGGTAGGTAAGTAGGTAGGTAGGTAGATAGATAGATAGATAGATAGATAGATAGATAGATAGATAGATAGATAGATAGATAGATAGATAGATAGATAGATAGATAGATAGATATATAGATAGATAGATAAGTGGGTAGGTAGGTAGGTAGGTAGATAGGTATGTAGGTAGGTAGGTAGATAGGTAGGTAGATAGATAGATAGATAGATACATAGATGGATAGGTAGGTAGATAGATAGGTAGGTAGGTAGGTAGGTAGGTAGGTAGATAGATAGATAGATAGATAGACAGACAGACAGACAGACAGACAGATAGATAGATAGATAGATAGATAGATAAGTGGGTAGGTAGGTAGGTAGATAGATAGATAGATAGATAGATAGATAGATAGATAGATAGATAGATAAGTGGGTAGGTAGGTAGGTAGGTAGATAGGTATGTAGGTAGGTAGGTAGATAGGTAGGTAGATAGATAGATAGATAGATACATAGATGGATAGGTAGGTAGGTAGATAATAGGTAGGTAGGTAGGTAGGTAGGTAGGTAGGTAGATAGGTAGGTAGATGGTTTCTCTTCTCATGGTTAAAGCAAATTTCTAACCATTCAACCAGTGCATTTTTCATTGTGTTAATTTCCATGAGAACCAAACCAGATGTTTAATAACCCTACGATTCTGTCGTATCTTCTTGCAGAGTATAGTGTGTACTATGGCGAAGAAGTGGTATCCACACCCTGAGTTGCTCCACTGTATCAAAGGATGTGAGGTAAGACAGTTCTCCGTGGCCCGACGTCTTATTTATTGTGTCGGTCCATTCACTGAACTCACGCTATCCGCCCAACTCTACTCCCCGTAAACGCTGATTCACACGCACTTATCACCTTTAGCCTCAGCCTTGTTAGCGTCCATAGTCACAAAGCCAACTCTATGTCCTCTACCTCTGGTTGGGTCTTGGATTTTCCCTCATTTGTAATGAAGATTTTTCTTCTAATACTCCTTAAGGTTTCTTGTCAGATATGATATCATTCCATCGGTTCGGGCCAACCCTATCATCTGATGGTTAAGTGATCTGACAGGCTGATCCAAACCCAATGAAAAGCCCCTATTGGACCCATTCTTCAGCGGATAGTTTATGACGTCTCTGTGTTGAGTTATCGGTCTGACCTTCCAAGACGTTAAAATGTCACGAGGAAAAGGAAATTTGACAGATCCGATTCATTAAAACGCCGCATGTTGTGGTTGCAAATCCCTATTATTATGACAACAACTGATACGTCTGAAGTCGAGAAGCCGTGAAGGAGTCATTTTGTCTCACGCCCCCTTCTCCGTCCTTCAGCCATTCATGGGAGACAACTACTGTGATGCGGTCAACAACAGAGCCTTCTGTAACTACGACGGCGGAGACTGCTGCCAATCCACTGTCAAGACCAAGAAGGTACGTGGCACCTCTGTGTCTCCCAATCACAGGCGCTCTTCCAAACACCTGCTTCCACTGATCACGGTCCATTTTTGTCTCCCACATCTGGAGTCACGAAGAGTTTATGATTAAATCTTATCCTGCGCACATGTGGATGTTTTTCTCTTTTCCTCCGCAGCTCCAGAGTTGCACCTTTTACCTTAGGAAGGTTTCATGAAACATAAGAACATACTGTTTAAGACTGTTTTATTTCACTACTTGGATCAACTCTAAACGGATTCCTTCATTTCTCCGCCTGACGTCCAACCATGTGTCACTGCTAGACAGATTACTGGTTCCAGGTCCAAGAAAGTAGGCGTCTTGAGTCTTCATCAATAGTCACTTTCCCCTGGTTTGTTTTATATATATATATATGCATTTCTGAAAGGTATTTTATAAATTACACATCGAGGTCTTTGGGTGCGTTGGGATCTTGCGCTCGGATTCCGTGTAGAGCGTCAAGATGTGATTTCATCAGGGTTTGTTCTCCAATCAGCAGGGGGAGCTCTTAATTCTAGAAGGTGCTTTGTCTGGTTTAGTCTTTGCAGCTGCTGGCAGCAGGGATCTGATTCGGAGTGAGTTATAGGTTCTGGTCTTTTGCATCTGCTTTTTTGGCATATTGCATGTGCAGCTTTAATAGGATTACTTATACCTCTGCAGTTATCACAAATTACAAGATGTCTGGCAAATGTTACCCTCGCAGATTAAGACAAATGAGGTCAAATGGATTAGAAAATTAGGGCCATAGTTCCAGTGATTTGTTTTTTTTTTCAAAGCTTGTTCGGGAACTTTATTGTGAGATTAAAAGGCTTGTCTCCCTTGTTAAAGAGCTGCAGCCGAGTCAGTGAGTGTCCGAGTGGGAAGTGCTTCCTCTGCTCTTGATTGACGTTATCACATCACTTTATCTCCCGGTCCTCACTCAGCGCCAAGGCTCGGCCAGATCGTTGCGTAACTACATTTTGCTCAAAGACCCCTGAGGGAGGAAAGACGGTTGAGTTATCGTGTCAACAAGAGGTGGAGCTAATTGAGAGGCGAGCAGGTCAATGGGCCTCGTTAGAGTCCGTGGTTGTGATGTCGCTGTTCAACTTGAACTTTGGTCGAGTGAGTACAAGTTTTTCTTCAACGTGGTTTGTGTTGTGATATGGCAGCTCTGAGAAGGTTGTAGAGTTTGGGATATTTGCCGACTCTGCCTTCATGCAACTGGCTTCCTCTCTGCTAGAAAATTAAAACCGGAATTTTTTAGTAGTCCCAGATTTTTGATGTGTTGACAATGGAGGCCTAGTGGTTAGGGAAGCAAACCGGGGTTGCTAACCCCTGTTCACTCCGTCTTCTACTCCGACTCCAACTACCTCCATGTCCTCCCTCATTGCATCCATCAATCTCCTCTTTGTCCCCTACCTGGTAGCTACATCTCTAGGATCATTCTTCTACCAATGTATCCACTGTCCCTCCTCTGAACATGTCCAAACCATCTCAACCTGTCTTCTCTAGCTTTTTCCCCAAACCTTCCTGTCTGTGTTGTCCCTCTAATCACCTCATTCCTGATCCTGTCCATCCTTGTCTCAGCATCTTTAACTCCTCCACCTTTCGGAATTCTACTCCCCTAAACAGGATCGTGGGGAAAGGAAGGGTAGAGTTGGGGGAATAGTAAGAATTAGAGCCTATTAAGCAGATCCAGGGTATTGGGGGGATTGTTAGAGATAATCTCACCTGTATGTTTTTTGCCTCTGGGAGGCGCTGCATCCATTGCTGCAATTTAAAGTCCATACAACAAACAAGTTGTTCTTTACTGTGAGGAAGTACGTCTCAAATAGTGGGGTGGGATCCCCTGGTGGGGGTGAGTTGAGGTGGCATAGGGGTGGTACCAGGGGGTTCCATTGGGATGTGGCAATCAAGACGTAAGGCAACCACTCCGATATTAATAAGACTCTGGTCACTAGGTGGCAGCAGCCCATGCAGTGATATGCACTGTATAAAGTTTCCGCTTTTCAATCGTATTTCAATTTAGTGGGGAGACACCTGGGAGGGTTTGGACCATTTAAGACCTACTGTAAGGCAAGGTCACCATCCACTTTACAACAGCATAGGTAGATATATCGTATATCTCGTTATTACTTCAAATAAGCCATTTCTTTCTTAAAAGTAAGGAAAAGTGTTGATAATACATTTGGAATAACGCTCTGATGACCAGTCCAGGCCGCCAAGATTCGACAATCTCTAAATTGGAGGCATTTGGCTCTGGATTTGTTGAAAAAAAAAAAAAAAAAATCGTCTGGCTGGTGGTTTCCAACCGTCGGGTCTCTGAGAAGATACTAGGAGTTCTGCTGGAATGACCAGTTACAGCTGAGTTTATCAGCTGCAAACAGCGAGGGCGGTTGTTGTTGTGGGGAAACAACAAAAGGAAACACAAAGGCATGAAGCTGATATATGATATCGATACTGCAGCAGAAGAAAGCCAGATGTTTGATATAATCCCCTTTATTCTGATTCCATGGCCTAATTGATGCTGCTGACTGACATGCACATGTTGTTGCCGCCACAGCCAAGTCTCCGACGTGACTTTAAAGTTCAATTCCATTTCCTGACAACCTAATGGGGATACTTTGATATTCTCTGTCCACATTTAATTTCCCAGCATGTTGGTACTCGTGTTTAGTTAGGTGTTAAGATTTGGTTGTTTATTTCTCCCGGCCTGAGTCTCTTTTTGATCAAATCTGTCAAAACAGAAACAGGATATTTTGCACCTGATTCTGATTTTCCCCCAAACTAAACACATGCGTGGCAGGCAACGAAGGATGCAGATGCAGAAAAAGCTCTTTTAAAAAACAAATGGGAAAAAGACACAATATATGGCAGGGAGAATCTGTAACGTGTTACTCCCGGCTGCTGAGTGATAGGCTCGCCGGGCGACAACGACGGGCAGTTTTCCTTTTTAGCGGGAAATCAATGTTCTCTTTCCCGACCACAAAAGCTGACTTGTATAATCATTCCTGAACACGGTGTTTGTTGTTATAGATTTTCGTCTCTGTCAAAGTGAACATCCTTTGATGTGATGTCTGTATCCACATTTTGACCTTCGTCATCAATCACTTGAGTCAAGTTAAGGTTTTGGAAACAGGGCAATGAGAAAAAGAGAGGCAAGAGGAAGGGGGTGGAGCCGGTGGAGCAACAGAACAATGGGAGCTGCCTCAAAACACCAGGGTTGACTGAAACTATAGGAGTATTATTTTAATATATGTTGGACAGAATGTACAATCGGGAACTGTGCTGTGGACTTTACTGTCCCTCTGTGGTATTTCTAATGGATGTTGTCCCCTCGTAGCAAGACAGAGTACAAGAGTGTGGATGAAAAGGGGAACAGCGGAGTGGTGTGGTTACAAGGAGCAGAGAGGTGGAGAAGGTGGAGGAGTTTAGATACCGAGGATCAACTGTTCAGAGCAGTGGAGACTGAGGAGAAGAATAGGGTGGAGTCAGGATGGAACAACTGGAGAAAAGAGTCAGGAGTGATCTGTGGTAGAAGAGAGTCAGCTAAGGTGGAGTGTTTACGGGACAGTTGTGGGACCAGTCATGAGGAGACACTAGAAATAGGTAGAAGACAGGAGACAGAGCTGGAGGTGGAGGAGTTGAAGATGCTGAGGTTCTCTTTAGGAGAGACAAGGATGGACAGGATCAGGAATAAGGTGATTAGATCAGGAATGAGGTGATTAGAGGGACAACACAGACAGGAAGGTTTGGAGAAAAAGCTAGAGAAGACAGATTGAGATGGTTTGGACACGTTCAGAGGAGGCACAGTGGAGACATTGGTAGAAGAATGATCCTATAGATGGAGCTACCAGGTAGGAGACAAAGAGGAGATTGATGGATGAGGTGAGGGAGGACATGTGTTGTATTTTCTTGTTTCAAGCGCAAGAAAAATGTCGCAATCGCAATTAAGCAAAAAGTTCAATCTTAAAGTTTTCACACATCCGTCATTAGGACATTGTCCGAAGGTGAGACGGAGGTCAAAGTGACCTTACAGTTAAGTCTAAACTCCAGCTGGTCTTAGGTTCATTTCCTGGAGACTTAATATAACTCTTACCATAACGTCAACTTTCTTAACCCCGGCGTAAACTCTCGCCCTTCAATAAACCGCTCAGAAATCTTACTTTGCTTTTCAGGGCAGGGGTCTTGACTGATGTCCCCGTCTAAACAAGCTGCCCTTAATTACTACCTCGGAGCGTTAAAAAAAAAAAAAAAAAAAAAAATCAATAAATAAACGTACTCCTGTGTATTCATCCTCTATTACTACTAAAGATGTGGACAAACATACAGTAGAGCAACCGTCTGGTGAGTCAGTCGTCTCCGCTGCCCCCGGATCAGGGGCCTTAAGATAATGGTACCGATACCGGTACTAGACAAAGACTCAGACACTCAGTTTCCCCCTGGTACTCAGTAACAGGATAAAGTAAAAAGAACAGGATGAAATAAAATAGTACCGCAGACTTTCATTCTCCCTAATCACTTCAGCCATACATCATTATGAGATTGTCCAGAGGGTCCAGAGGTTAAAAAAATAAAAGCCTCTTTGGCTCTTTTAACTCTACAACAATTGTGTTTTTTTGTTTTTTTTTTTCTTCAAACCGGTGATGGAGATACGATCACAGATGCATCCATGGATACGACACACACCGGTGTAAATATTTGCTCTAAACGAAATCAGATTCAAAGAAAACAACAAAAGTTGAAATGCTGCTTTATGACATTTGTATGATTTGAGTTTCTTTTTCGAATAATAAATAATAGAGCGCCTCAATAAAAAAGATGAAGTAAAAGACATGAAAAACATTTTCGGGGGAATTTTATTGTGAGCATAAACAATGACAATAAAGGCCATTTTTAGAATCTGATGCAACTTCTTCCAGACACAACATTAAAGGAGATTTTCCCCTTTTTTCCAAAGCTGAAAAGCCATCGTAGGAAACAGGTTATCAATTTTTAAATATTTCCAGATTCTCCACAGGACGAAGACGCGATGGAAGTCAGTTGCTCATTTACTCGTACTTCCCTTCCCAGCAAACGCCGCTCACATCTTTTATTTTGATAGAGATTTGTGTATTAGGGAGTTCTGGATGTCTTGCTGTGTATTATTTCACCCCGGGAGCTTTGAAGGTGCAAGGACTGGCTGCACGTAAGGTCACCACAGGATACCCCCTTAATGGTTGCAAGCTGTTGGCAGGATTTGGGGAGGCAGGGAGGAGATGAGGCGAGAGAATGCCTTGCTGAGGGTAGTCTGTGCAAGAGCGCCGTTTTGGTGGGTCGACTTTAGCTCCATTAATCTGGGAGAAATTCCTTTCTGGGATGTTGGATCGGTACCAGTATGCAGAGGGCACCAATTATGATTAGTTCCTCAGCTTGGCCTCTTTAAAACAACTCGTTCCTAATGTGCTCGCATGTTTTGGTAGAGTCTCCAGCTCACATTTGCCATAATCAGTCTGGCAAAAAGAATTTGCGTGTACGTGACTTTCTTATGTGGCACCGTCCGTGTTTGTGTCTTCGTTGATGGGCCGTGAAAGCCACCACTGACCACTGACCTCGGCGTTGCTGACTCATGCCTTCAAAATGATGCTTTCCAGAAAATAAAAAAAGAGGCTTTTTCTTGTTGATACATTTAAATTTGGATTCAGTTTCCTTCAGATTTGCTTCTCAGATCAAATCCCAAAACAGTTGACTTTGACAAAGCAATGTAAACTGTTTCCAATATGCCGATATTTTCCAAACACTTTATTTTCATAACAATATCAACTGATGCCTACATTGATCTAAAAACTTTTTACGTATGAGTTGCAATGCTGCCATCTAGTGACATCCAAATTATTTTCTGAAATAAACAAAATCGTGTTTTCATTGTCGATGGGAAAACTGTCAACATTTGTTACCGGTATCACATGACATGCCAAATTGGGACGATGATATTGGTTAACAGATATCATCAGTTAATGGAGATTATCGCTAGTTAATCTACATTAACTAGGAATATATGTAATGTTAACTGTTTCCGATATGCCAAAAAAATTCAAACACCTTATTTCAATTTCAATTATCAATTCGGCATCAACCGATATGATACCGATAAATTCCTGATAATATTTATTCATGTATGACCTGCAATGCTGCCATCTAGTGACATCCACATTGATATACAGTTGTTTATCCCAGAAAATATTTTCTGAAATAAACAAAATCAGGTTTTTATTATCGATGGGAGAACCGGTAACATTTGTTACCAGTATTACATGATATGCTAAACTGGGACAATGATATTGGTTAACAGATACTGATACCGATACTGTTTCCAATATGCCAATATTTTTTAAACGCCTTATTTTTTAAATTAAATTTTCTGATGACAATTTTGTCCTGATAATATTTATTTATCTATACGCTGCAATGCTGCCATCTAGTGACATCCACTTTATCCCAAATTTTTTTTTTCTGAAATAACCAAAATCAAGTTTTCATTCTTTTTGGAAACTGGTAATATTTGTTGCCGGTATTACGTGATATTCTTTATCGGGACAATGATAACGGTTAATCAATCTAACTAGACCACCCTAATTGAACTTGTTTGCTGTGTTTCGTTAACTTGTTGCAAGTTAGTCGCCATGCCAAAACCATTATTGCCAAAGCTGCTTTGTGCCACAGTGTGTGTTTGTGCAGTTGCAGCTGAGGTTACGGGGTGCAAAATGCAGAGTCCAAGGGGAAGTGAGGATAAGAGGGGGTTTTCTACACAACTCACTATATGTAGTTACACACCAGGGGGCACCCGGGCGCTGGAACTCCCCACAGGGTTTAGCAGCTTTAACTGTTTGCTGATGCCAAGTGTTTTCTCTTCGTTTGCCAAACTGGGTTATGTGTACTTTACTCCTAAGTTGCTTGTTGTCCTTCGACAACAGATCCTTGTTGTTTCTCACCCTTTTCTTCCATTCACTACGTTATAAAACAATAGGACATTAGGTTTTTAGGCTTCTCTTCTGTAGAGAAGAAGTATTTGATGATGAAACGGTGACAAAATAATTAGGTGGAATACATATAATACATATATCTTCTTCTCCTTTCGGCCTTGTCCCTTTTTTTTTCGGGGGTTGCCACAGCGGGTCAACAATTACCATCCCCCCCATCCCCTGTGTCCTATGTGTCCTCAACTCTAACTCCAACTCAAACTCTTTGGCCTTCTTTTTCATCTCCTACCTGGTAGCTCCAGAAGACTGCTAGCTCCCTAGACTGTCTTTCCCGCACAATTATTTGACAATAGAGCTGGAGAATGAAAACATACAGATGAAAAGTATATTTTGCGAAGCAGAGATACAGTAAGCATAGGTGAAGGCCAATCAGAGAGAAGTACACGTTGTAACGAACAATGGTGAGCTGTGTACGATATTGTCTAGGTAAACGAAGCTAAGAGGGATGGTATGTATGTAGCTTTTTTGAGAAGCGAGATCTCCATTTTTCATACGAACACTTCGGTAAATTAGAATTCCTCAGGAATGATGTCGGAAATGTCGTCTTTTGGATCTATCGACTTCTTCAACTCTTCAGTTTGCTCTGGGGTGTGGACCAGCAAGGGGCGACCCACAGTATCTCTTGATTACTCTGATGGTTGATGAAGGTCCACATCCTTCCCAGTGACTTGTTTAGTTACATTTAAATCAATTCTCAGTGGCTCAAGCTCTGGCTCCAAAGTGGAGACTTTAGGAAGTGTTGACGTCAGTTCCCGAAGTGGGTCTTAGCCTTGGGACTTGTAAAGTGGTCTCACGTTGACCTCATTTTCTCTGAGGACCTTAGTCACTGTACACCTGGTGGTCACATGAGAACAAACACCCCACAGCGCCCCCTCCCCCACACACTCACAACTTGTTTTATACCCTTGTTCAAAGAGCAGCCTGCGTCAATGGTTGTCGGTGACTAGCACGCTGCCCCCTGTCAGTCCACTGAAGGGTCTTCTACAAATCCTCCAATGTTTCCTGTTTGGTCTTAACCAGCGACTGAAAGCTTTTACCTTCCAGGTCGTTAATTTGTTACTTTGAAAGTCGGACAAATTTTTACGAGGCTTTTGGACAGTTCGTAGATTTAGGAAGCGGTAAATTGAGCAACAACCCCTACCTCCCATGTTCGCCCAGCTCTGCCCGAACAGGTTTATTCTTTAACGTTAACAGGTTTCTTTACGTCGCAGCACAAATGCTCTGCAGAGTAAACACGTAGTAATTGTCTTTCTTCGGATTGGAAGGTGTTTGGTTTAAGTATCCTCCTGTGATATGGACGACGATGATCAAATCCCACACTGATGCAACGCTTTCCCACAAATACAATCAGTGCACAGTAGGGGGTGGTGTGATTAAAATCAAGCTGGAGAAAAGGCACAAAAGAAAGAAAGAAAGGAAACTGTGATCCACCTCACGGCATACAATGTGATTGGACCTCAACATTTAACCCATCACATTCAAACTGGGGGACTGAAGTCTCCTTGAGTGTCCCTAACTACTACGCCACCAACTGTCCCAAAACAACGTCACAAACAGGTGCGGGAAAAACCCCATTAGATTTCGAGTCCAACACCGTAAACCTCTCGGCCACTGAAACACGTTTACGCATCACATATATTTCTTTACTGTTTTTACATTAAATATATATAAATATATGTAAATATATTTATATGTAAATATATGTAATATATATATAAATAATATATATATACAATGTATATATATATAATTAACATTATTGCTAAATTAATTTGCATATATTTAATGTATTTATTTATATTTCATATATTTAGATATATGTACAATTGTATATATGTACAAATACGTATGCAATTTCCATTCTATTAATGGGGTTTACAGTGGTGGCCTTGTATTTAAGTAAGCAGACTTGGGTCCTTAAGGTCTTAGGTTCTAATCCACCAGCTGCCAGGTTGCTACTGAGGTGCTCTGACCATAGCACCATCCAGACCCACAGAACTTCCTGTGGGCTCACCACCCACAGGAAGGTGACAGTATGTAGCAGTGTGATTTGGGTGGGAGTTGTGGAGACTTTTGACCCTGTGATTCCGCAACAGATAAGATTTTTCGTTTTTTTACCAGGGGAAATGGTGGCTTAGTGGTTAAGGACGCGGGGTTGGGTCTGGAAGGTTCCAGGTTCGAATACTACCACGAAGGTCCACTCGCCCTGGCAGTGTCCCCAGTCACTGTGGAGACAAGGCAATGCTCAGTGGACCTACTGGTAACCTACATGTTGGTGGATTCAAACCTGAAACCCTTTGGACCCCAGTCCGCTTCCTTAACCACTAAGACACCATTGCTCCCTTAAACTTTTCACACAAATAGTTGGGCAAATAATTGAAAAAATATTCCACTGATGATGAAGTAGAACCTAACATAAACACCTTAAGTCCAGTAAACATCTCTGTGTCGGCCGTCAGGAGAGTCATCACTTCCTCCTCCTCTGGAGGTAGGACATGATTCATGTGATAATCTACCAGGACACAAACACAGACATCCCCTGGTCTGTTGCCTTCCTTCATGACTCGGAGCACATGTGTTCCTGGTTTAGCCTTGAGAGGGAGAGTGAGGCCGGGAGGGAGGGAGGGAGGGGGAGTGGGTGAGGCGGGCATGTTGTGTATCCAAACAGCTGAAGAAATTCTCCTCCAAAGGCCAGGAGATAAGACACAAGCAGCTGGTGCTGGTGACACCGGTCCAACCTCGTCCTATGACGTTGGACATGGGAGGCAAGGTCCAAACCATCCCAGAAGGTTGTCTCTCAGGATTGTGACGTCAACTTCTGAGTCAAAATATGTTTGTGTGTTATTTTGGAAGATTTTCATTTTTGTGAAAATGTGTGAAAACATTTTCCAAATAATTTTCAGCTTTTAATCTCCAAGAACTCTCTTCTACAATGAGTTTTTTTTTTTTTTTTGTGAAAATCTTGTCCTCCAGAAGACATTATGCGATAATCCTTATCGCTCCAGAGCTACTTTAGTCTGCTTTACGTAAAATGTGACACAAACGGAAACTTTTAGCATTTTGCTTGGAACAGAAAGGAAACCAGAAAGTTTTTTTTTTAGTTGGTCCAGAATAGAAATGCTAAAAATCTGAAATAAATAAAAAACAAAACAAAACAAAAAAACAATTTTAACCAGTAAATATATGTTTGTGAAATTTTCTTTATTTATTTTTTTGTATTTTTTTCTCAAATCTTGTGTTGTTCACAATTAACGTTATTTGTCTCCTTAAACGATCCAGGAATATTTTTTTTTGCTAACTATTTCATTAGCATCACTGTCAGAGGGGACCCCCCAAAAAACCAGAAATGTTTAAAAATAATTTCTGTCCTGAACCAACTACATTTTTAAAGAACAACAACAACAAAAAAAAAATGTACGAACAGATTACGTGTTTTGTTACGATATTTTAAAATACGATTTTATCTTTCTGGTTTTTGTTTTTGCTCCTTGAACCCCTGGTAGACAGACTTTGTATTTTTCATTTCATTTAGTTTATCTACACACTCTCATAACTTCACTGTGTCATCAATACCAATCTAAGGACTGGTAACACATTTCCAGTGTTACTTGTAACGCCGTTACGTCACAAAACAACTTTTCTCGGCAACTAATAACGTAACGTGTTACTTTTCCCATTCAGTAATGCAGTTATTGTTACTGTGGTGTAAAGGGGCCTTTTACTCGGTACTATTAGAACTAAAGAAACCTCTTGGATGACAGGGGAAACACTTTTTCAAAAAACTAGCTAAACTAATTTCTCGTTTCCTCGTCTGCAGGTGATTCCTTTCCCCAGTTCTTGCGACACCCGAGACGAGTGTGCCTGTCGAGACCCAAACGCCGTAGAGAACAGAAAGGAGGAACACGTCCACTCCCTGGGGTGACCCACCTGAGCAGGGACCGCCGGTCAACGTCCCAGGAACCTTCGCTTCAACACAACACAGCCAGAGTGGTCCAAGCAGACCCCTTCATCCTCCTCTCGGCCTCCAACTTCCTGCACATGCTGCTTAACAGGCATACCTCTCTATCCATACTGCAACCATAACCAGCTGAAAACGCTCCACCTTTACATCACGGAAAGATCTAGAACTGAGGAAGGGACTCATGAGAATCCCGGGAAAATCTGTTTCCCGGCTCCAAGGAAAGTAACCCTGCAATATCATCCTAAGAACATTTAGCGAAGAACAAAAAAAAAAAAAAAAAAGAATTATATGAAGCATTTTTTTAAGAGGTTGAGAAAGCAAAACGAACAAAAACATGAATAACCAAGCCTATGTAGCATGCCTTATGTTAAGTTCAACCACAGTGTCCACTTTAATGACCTCGCTCTTCAATCATCTGTGATTGCAGCAACTTTAAAATGAGCAATTTGGGATTTTGTTGGGGGTTTTTTTTGCCTAAAAAATATGAAGGAAACGACAATATTTTGACACTTTAAGGCACGTTGAAAAGAAGATGGAATTGGCTTTTACCTTTCCTGGTTACTGCACAGTTTGACTTTCTGTTCATCTGTTCGTCTTGTCTGACGGTGTATGTGAAGATGGTCACATGAGTGGGTGGAGCTGTAGTCAAAGGCAACGACACTACAGGGAAAACTGGTAAAAATAAAGTATAAAGTACATATTTTTTACCAGTAAATGTATAAATATGTACAAATTTGAAGGCAAAATTCTTAAAAAAAAATAAAAATACAGCAGAAAAATGAGATATGAAGAATTCGACAAAAAAAACTCAAAACACATTTATAGAAAAACATGAAGTAAAAAAATTTACAACAAAACAAAAAAAAAACAAACAACAAAATTTAAAAAAAATTGCATTGTTTAAAAGATAAATATTTCTAAATGAATGATCAGCATTCTTTGAATTTATTTCACATAATTCCAAATAACTTTTGAGAATTAGCAATGTGACTGCAGCCTGAAAATAAACATTATGAATTTTTTTTTTTGCCTAAAAAGAAATGCGCATTTTCTGTCCGTGTAAAGTCTGGGGAAAAATCCAAAGAGTCTGAAAGAAAATATGTAACAACAACAAGATAATGAACTCCACAGTCTGCCTGTAGTGTCCTGCCATGTGTCGAAGCCGCAGCGTCGGCCCAGAGACCAAAAGAAATGTCAGCTAATTGTTGACCCATCGCACCTCAATTTCCTGTGACCATCTGAGACGTACAGCCAAATCCTGAAGACATCATTAGAATTTTGGTCAGCGGTTTTTGTTGTCCCCACGTCAACGCATCCACGTGTCTCTTAGGGTTTTCCCGTTCTGCTGCTCAACATCACCAGTCCACAAGTTCACGTTAGAACAGATCACCATCCGCTCACGTTGACATCGCATTGTATGAAACAGTGACCGCGTTTGAAGAATGTCGTCCTCAACACCTTACTGTGCGTTGCTGTGATCCCGCCTCCTCCCTCACGGTGCTTGATGAGAACATACTTTACCTCAAGTGCTGGATTTCTGAAGCTTAAAATTATTTTTCAATAGATCCAGAATGTAGATGTTGGCTCGTCGGAACGGGACACGACTTTGAACCCCATCCCCGTCTGAGAGTCTTAGGCTGAAGGATAGTGAAAAACGTGGACAACTGGATGTAAAACGTAAATACAGCATTTCGAGCGTGGGTCTCAAACTCAGATGACCAGTCGTCTAGTCGTCAATGGAAAGTCACGTTAGCACAATCCCCCAAAAAAAAAAAAATCTTCATGTTACGCAAAAGATATTAAAAAAGGTATATTTCCAACATTTACCTCATGGACAAAATCAGATTATTAACGTTAAGTCATTGGGCCACATGAGGATGTACCAGGGGGGTCCAGGAGCCTAGTTTGAGACCACTGAAAATGATCAAAATCTCGTTTTTTTTTTTCTTTTTGATAATCTTCGTATCTCTGCAGTGAAAATGTGCGTGGATTGTGATTGGTTCTTGAGAGAGTTGTGAACTGTGGTGTCCGCCCCCAACCAATCAGCTTTAATCACCTTAATGGCTGCTACAAGGATATTTCATATTTTGTGGTTCATCATTCCAAGAACTTTTTTTTTTCTATAATTCATATTTGAAGCTGCTGGACAAATGAGTCCAAAGTCATGATGGCGGTCAACGTTTCACTTTTTGGCTGCTAAATAATTCTAGATCATCATCGTGACGCGGTATACACAGAGAAACCCTTTTAGGTAATAACCCTAATATCCTAGTGAGGTCCAATCGGAACAGGACGACAGACTGAGGAAGAAAAAAAAAATCACCCGAAACTGCAAAATGCTTTGTAAATGTTTTTCCTTGCTTTTTTTTTTTCTGTCCGACTTAATCGGTGTTTGTATTATTGACTTAAGTTACTGCACTTTCTAGTTGCCAGGCAAGAAGAAAAAATTAAATATAAATATATATATATAAATATATATCTTTCAAATATGTTTAGAAGCTGCTATTGTCAGGAGGTATTCTGAACGTAACTGTAAAATATTTGATCATTTGTCTCCCTTTGTCCTGATAGTTACTTTTCGTTCTCTTCGTAGTTTGTCAGTCAATCGGTGCCCAGATGCCGGCTAGTTTTCGTCTTCCCTTAACCCGTTCAACCTGAAACCCAAAACATCACTGCCCAAATAATCCTTTTCATCCTATTCAGGCACTGTTGCTAAGCAATACATCCACTAGGGGGCAGTGCTTCAGTTAGCAAATGAGACCTTTTTTTCGTCAAAAATGTTCCTTGGCAAATTGTCCATGCCAGTGCCCATTCTGCGGTTTCCGTTGTTGTTCTGTCTGGTCCTTTTGGGTCCATAGGAACGTTAATGCTCATCGCTGCCCCCATCACTTGGTGTAGTAACTGCATGGAATGTATCTGCAAGCTCCAGTTAGCAAATGAGACCCTATTCGTTGAAAATGTTCCTTGGCGAGTCCCCCATTCCCCATTTCCGTTGTTTTCTCCATGTTTGGTCGGTCTGGTCCATGGGAACGATACTGCTCAACGCTGCCCCCATCACTTGGTGTAGTAACTGCATTGTTTCCAATGTTGAGGAATGTATCAGGAAGCTCTCGGAAAATGTAGCGACTTCATCAAATTAAATAATCGCGCGGTACAGTCAGCTTTATATGCAACTGCAAGAAGCCCAAAAAATTTTAAGTAAACGTAAATTTTACATGAAGGAAATAGTTTGCCATGTTTTTTAGGTACGTAAACACATGTAGTATAGAGCGTAAAAATTGCAAAGGGAACAAAAGGCTCCCTTCTGGAAAATCCCTTATTCTGCCTATGAGAGGCTTTTCATTTCAAGGACCTTTGGTACATTTTTTAAATAAAAATAAATACTTCGCTGAAAAACCTCTGAAAAAACGTAAAAAAAAAAAAATATCAAAAACGATCCCATAAAATTCGTGATAGCCGCACAGTGCTGGTTTTCATGCGAGCGGGGAGACGCACCAACGGCGGTGTCACGCAGTGCTGTGGTCCATCGCCTGCCATCGGGTCAGCGGAATGTTTCGCTCAGCCTTTTGATTAATCTAAAGCCTCGCCATCAGCATTCATAAAGTCAGTTAATAACAACCAAATGTTGCTTCCACATTCTTCGACTAACTCGTTTCCTTCTCGGTCGTCACTTTGTCATCACTCATTACCCGGACACCAAAACAACTCAACAGAACAAGGCTACAGAATGTGACTGCATGCAAACTTGAAGAGTTTTTGTTCCTGATCCTAGAGAAGGTACCCATAAGCCATAGCTGATCGAGTCTGAGCTTGAGATTGCGCAATGGATGAGGACACGGCCTCTCTACTGTAGTCTTGGCAGGAATCCTTGCTGTACCTCATGCCTGTAATGTTTGCTGCTTCTATATTTTTGGTATTTTAGTGACATGTTTTGCGTCTCATAACAATGGTGTAAATAGTAGAACTATTTATTGAGAGTGTTATACTTTTTTAAGTTATATTTAATGTCCATGTAAGTTATTTTTTTACATTGTTATTACAAACAGAAAACATGGCGGAATGTGAGTCCACGCTGACGATGCCCGAGATAGAGCCGTGCTGGAGAGGAGCGAAGGGAGGGCACGGGCGGGGGAAGTGAGGAAGTGATGGGTGGGCTGCTTTTCCTGGCGTGTCCGGCTATTTGTCCAGGTGTGAAAATGTGTACTCACACGTACTGCCCCTGGGCCGGGGTGGCCACTGCTGACTGGCACCGAGCGACGGCCAGTGAGTCAGAGTTTCTACATGAGGGTGGCAGCAGTCCCTCTCCGGGACTCCGCTCCCGACCCACCCCGCCTTCCCCGCTCCTCCACAACACTGGCTCATCTGTCACTGTCAGGTATGCCTGCGCGGGGCCCCGTCAAGCTGGCCCCGTAGAAAAGAGGAAGGATGTTTGCCCAGCTCAAAGAGTGTTTTTGAAGTCGCTGAGGGAACGCAGTTCTTCTCACCGAAACCTCTTCTTATCGCGTTCAATATGGTTTTGTTTGGCCGCCCCCCGCATCCCCCCTTTTTTTTATTTCAAAGAAAACTTTCTTTCTGATTTTTTCGCACCAGGTCGTTGTATTGCTCGTCTTAAAAATCGGATAAAAATATTTGTAGTGTCTGATGCAGTACGAGGGAAGGGCGGCGGTGGAACCGGACAAGAAGTCCTGAGGTTTCCGCCTTGAATCTTTGTGGGGAAAAAAAAAATTACTGATGTGCCATCTTGTTGTAAGACAATTTCTTTGTGTATTGTACCACATGAAGTACCTCTCACAAGCCTCTGGTTGTAGAATGCTCCACATATATCTCTTTCCTAATCCTTTCGAAGGTTAAACCTCCTTTTTTCTAGGGAAGTACAAACAAAAGTGTATTTACATATTATGTGGATAACTAGTGGTATTACTGCAATGTTTCGTACCTGATCGCTCAACAAATATATTTTAAGATGTAAATAAAAACAAAAGAATATTACATGATGATTGTATTTGCAAACCATGTACTAACTGTTTGGGAGTAGCTCTCGGATTGATTTTCATCTTAATTATTATCCAAGGATGAACCGTGAATATGTTGTGCATTGTGTCAAAGTATCACCTGCAAGACAGAAAAAAGCTAAAAAAAAAAAAAATCAAACTATATAAATATAAATATATATATAAAATATATATATCACCTGTGATGCTTTACCACACCACTCGCTGTCACATTTATTTGCTTAAGTACAAGCACTGTTGTCTTAACCATTAGTTTTATACCTTAAAGTCAGAAAATTATTTATTTGTGGTCAAGAAAAGTCATTTAAAAAAAAAACAAAAAAAAACATTTTCAGTCATTTTTTTTACACATTTTTTTGTTTGCTGAGAGTTTCACACCAATACTGTAAAGGTTGCCATCAGACCTCTTTGTCCTTCCTTCTCGTCCTCCTGCTCCATCTGTCTGATGGCCTCCTCCATCGTTGGTTTCTTTACACAACATGCACTTTTTCTGGCACATATACGACACACCTGACTTTTTTTATGTTGCAGTTCTTTCACTCTGTTCTCCACGGTTACAGTTATATTATTTTGGTGCTCTGGTACATGGCAAAACATGTGTACTATATTTTCATAAGGAAGAGTCATAAAAATGAGTATCATGTTCATTTTGCTGTCATTTATTGTGTAGAAATAAAACACTGGTTAAAGTAAACGTCAGACGGAGAGTGGTGTCACTTCTTTGAATGTCCTGTCTGTTTGTTTGTTCGTTTTTAAATGGGGTTGAAACTGGATTTGCATTCAAAAAATATATATATAGAAAAAGAAAAAAAGAAAGAAAAACTTAACAACAAATAAGAAAAAAAAAATAACAGCTTCAAAGCTTAAAAAAACAAAAAAAAAATAATGTTTACAAAAAAGTTGTGAAATTGTTGAGTTTGTAATTTCTGTAAAATGTCACAGGAATTTAATGTGAACAAGTTATAAATTCAAATTAAAAAAGTCTAAAAATCATGACAAAAAGTCACAAATTTGCTAGAATATGTTAAAAAATGTACAAAAATAAAAACAAAGCACCAGAAAATATAAGAAGTTTAACTTCTCTATGTAAAAAATCTGAATCTACCTCGGGTGAAATGTGTCTTATTATATTAATGTTATAATTTTAAAAAAGCTACAACTCAATAAAACCATTGTCTAAACGTTACAAGAATAAAGGCAAAAATGCTTAGAGAAATAGTTTTAAACAGTTTTAACAAGTTAAAAATTTTTGAGAAAAAAAGTGAAGTTTTATGTGAAAGAAAAGTGTAAAAAAGTAAAATTCTTGGAAAGTGTAAAAAAGTAAAATTCTTGGAAAAAAAGGCCATTTTAAAAGAATTAAAAGAATAAAAAAAGACAATAAATCTAAAAAGTTACAAAAAAAGTATTTCGGATGCATACACCCCCCAAAAGTGTGAAATTTACAAGATTTTTTTTTTTTTAATTGAAAATATCTTATACAAAATGAATTTATTTTAAGAAAACAATGTCAAAAAAATATAATTCTAGCAAAAAAAAGGTAAATTTTAAAATGTAAAATCTAAATGTAATTTTTAAAAATGTAATTTTTAAAAATAAAGGAAATATTGAAAAAACCTTTGAAGGTGGTTTTGCCTTTGATGTTGAAACTGACGCTATAACTGCCTTTAGATTATGTCTGCTTCCAAAATTGAAAAAACCTTTGAAGTTGGTTTTGCCTTTGATGTTAACATTGCCTTAAAGTTTATTGTCAAAGCCTTTGATGTTGGAATTGCCTTTGATGTTCACATTGACTCAATAGCTATCTTTAGATAATGTTTTAGGTTGTCTTTAAAGTCAATGTTGTTGTCTGCGTTTGGTATAGACATTGCCTTAGAAGTTTTTTGAGAAACCCTTTGATGTTGTCATTCCTTTGATGTTTACCTTTAAGGATGATTTTAGCTATTGATGTTGTTTTGCCTTTGATGTTGACACTGTCTATAACTGCCTTTAGAATATGTCTGCTTTTGATATTGACAATGCCTTTGATGTTGACATAACCTTAGATTTTGGTATTGCCTTTGATATAAGCCTTTAAAGCTTCCATTAGAGTTAGTTTAATAGTTAAACTATTTAAAGTTAAAGTTTAATTTTATTTTGCTCTAAAAATGAAAATACTGAGATAAAAAGTTGTTTCAATGGTTTTAGAAAAAAGAAAAAAATTCACAAGAAAAAGGTGACATTTTACAATGACAAAAATTAATGAAATGCATAAAATAAATTCACTAAACGACCAAAAAAGGATAGAAATTAAAAATAGAAAATTAAAAATCTAGAGAATTTGAGAAAAAAGGAATTGAAATGTATAAGTAAAATTACTGAAAATTGACATCTTTAGGTAAAATTGACAAGATTTTGTGAGGAAATTTATAATTTTAAGAAAAAAATCTAAATGTAGTTTGGAATAGCCATAAATAAAAGCAAAAGTCTGAAAGTTACAAGATGAATACAAAATACTAAGAAAAGTTTTATTATGTTACAGGAAAAGCAGGAATCACTCAAAAAATGTTGGACATTTACAAGATAGGGTAGAATTTATGTGCAAGAGCAATGTAAAATTGACCAGAGGAGAGAAAACGTGTTTTTTTATTTTTGAGGGAAATTGTGATGAAAGGTCATAGCATAAATCCTAAATGTAACAAGCAAATGAATAAAATAATTTAATTCAATCCCCAAAATAGGATGGAATCTACAACAATATTGTAACAATATTGTATTTTGGAAATAAGAGAAAGAGGAAAATGAGAATAAATAAAAAA
>JAFBJS010006160.1:9614-64401 GCA_016785265.1 Paraplagusia blochii
CTCTTTTATTACAATCATCAAAATGACTATTATGACAATTTCTTAATTTGCCCAATCCTTAGCATCTTGCCTGAACATCATTGCTTCTGGCAGGACATTGGATTAAATGAATAGGCTCTATGGTCAATTAATAAAAACATTGGGTCACTGTAAATGGGTCATTAAGTTGGACCATAATAGGCTGAAACATGAAGAACTAAATACATCAAATATCAATATGAAGTTGATAAAAATGCCAAACAGAACACATGAGGCATATGAATGCCAATTCCCTTTACTTATATCATAGAACATTGGCTCTGATCCACCACATGCACATGAAGATGCATTTAGATCAGTCTACCTTCTTCTTTTTTTTTTTTCTCTCTTTCTTTCCTCCATCACCTTCCAGCCCTCGCTATCGTTGATAAGCGGGATGGCAGGTGGAATGAAACACTTCCTCTGTGAAGCAGAACTTTTATGTCAGGTGGAGCCAGACACATCTCATCCCCTTCAATAGCTCCTCGTCAATTTCAGGCTTAAAATTTTATGGCATAGGATACTGTTTGATGCAGTCTACCAGCGGTCCATAACAGCAGTCATTTATTGTGCACTGAAAAGAGGGGGAAGAAATATTATGGCGTGTGAAAAAAAAGAAGGGTGGGTGTGTGTGTGTGCGTGTGTGTGTGGAGGAGGGCAGGAAAGGCTGTTCAGTGCACAAGAGAGAAAGGAGAAAACACAGGAGATTTGCAGGCATGACCACCAGCAGATCACGTGATCTGATCTCCAAACATGAGTGGCAGATATATCATGTCTGCTGATTAATATATATATTAAAAAAATCTACTTCGCCAAAAGATGGCTGTAAACATTACTCTGGATATTTAAATACTCACTTGGTAGATGTTTTTGGACAAAATTTGGTCTGGAATTGAGGATGGATCCTTGATCATGCTGTTGAGGATGGTTTTAGAAGCTGGGAAAATGCCAAAGGGGGACAAAATGAAGCATAAAATATTATAATTCTCATATTTATTTTAGAATAACACATTTCAAGAGATTTCCATACATATTTTCATATAATATATACAGTATGTATATACATATATTTATTTATTATGTATACCTTGAAGGTATAATGTTCTCTGCCATTTCGAGGACATTTTTCCCCACACCTGTCCATTAGTTGGCTGCTTGGTGTCTATAAAGATTTTTCTCTATATAAATGTTTCACTCCAGAGCGCAGGATCCTGGTGTAGTTTATCTTTGTTATGAACGCTGGCTGTTCTGCATCTCTCATCCTCATTCTGGCTCTACTAACATTATAAATCAGCGCAGGGGGGTGAGAGGGGGCCTTGCTGGATTGATTGGCTAGACCAGCAACAGCACAAAAATTCCTTAAATCACTTCTTAAAAAGATCGGGATTAAATGGATTGTATCATTGTGTGACGAAATGGTTGGTACGCGCCATTTTTGTGATATATATACACACGGCCTTGACAGACTTGCGACGAAAGAGACTATATGTGGAATGTTTCTATTCATTTTCCAAGCATGGGTGGAGCTGACACCCACTCTATGGGGGAATGGTCCAGTAAGAAAAATAAAATGGGAAAACAGTTTTTATGTATTAAGAAAAAAACTATAATTATGAAAGAGTAGTGATTAAATAGAGTGTCAACAGAACAACTCGGTGTTCTATAAAATGGTCATTGTTAACAATAAAGATGACAAAAACAGTTAGGTTTTCAAAAACGGCCACTGCAAAATAACCATATGCACTCATCACATCCAGTATATAAAAAAGTCCATTTATATCCTTATAATATAAGATATACTGTGACAATATAAATATAAAACGTTTTATATGTTGTATATATACCAATAAAGCTATTCCTTTGGCTCAGCTTATGGTACTGCGCTTGTTTTATCAAGTTCACGTTTTTGTTTTTGTGTCCCCAAATGGGTTAATGAATTAAGTGTTTTTTAAAATGAATTTTGCAGTAAAAGTATACCAAATAAATAAAATACATACCAAAAATATGTATAAAATACACCACTATGCCAGGACTGCTGAGTTCTAAAGCTAATCCAACCAATGATTTTTATATAGAGATGAGCTTTTGTGTGAAATAATTATTTGTTAAAATCTGTGCTTTATTGTGAAAGGTCAGCATAATTTAAGATTAACTGCAATCTTCCTTGAGACTTAAGTGTCTGGCTCAATTGTTTCCCTAAGTATTTTTTTCTAATAGCTTATGCAACTGGTACAGAACGTACCAACGCATCGCTCTATCTAAATTATTGAAAAATATTGGCATGCTCTGCAGAAGTTGAAAGTGTGTGTTTGGACAAACAACACGTATCGACTCTATATTTTCCTGTTGTTTTAATGCCCCCCACTGTCTTTCCTAGTCATCTTCTTACAGTACGTGGAGACAAATTGGACAAATCGAGCTGTGATCCCTTGTCTCACCTATGATTACACAGAAAAGCAGACAGAAGAACAAAGCAAACCCAGCACTCTCTTCTCTCCATTCTTTTTCTCTCTCTCACTCCGTTCCGTCCTCTTTGTCTCCATCCTTCTCCGTCACCACCCTCTTTACCCCCCACCCGCAGCCCACCCCATAACCTCACACTCCTTTTCAGAGCTGCGAGGCTCAGGGCTGTGCTTTATTTCTTTGCTCATTTTTCTCAGAGATTGGTACCTTCACACGCAGATCCATACCATGCTCTTGTGCAGAGCAGGCAGTGGTGAAGAAAGAGGGTTATATTTTCCCCTTGAGTTAGGACACCTCATGACAAATGATAATGGATAATCAATAAAGCGGGAAATATGAGGCAGCAAACTTTATGAAGCCAGGAGACATATTACTCCCCAACAACACTGGTTTCCCTTAACAAAGTCACTACTCGACTGTGCCTAATAATCTGAAGGAAAATCAAAGGACCTACATCCACATCAGCAATATCGGCAACTTATTCCACTTTAATGGCATTTTGATTGATTTTTTTTCCCTCTTCCTAATGGTCGTTTTATAGATTTGGAGCTGCTTCTGCAAAACAGTAGTGTGTAATAAACCTCCCTGAAGGCAAACAGCAGCCATTAAAGCTCTTGTCTTACTAGTGCTCATAATTGGAGGTTGACCACCAACACAATTTTGGTCTCCCACTAAAAAAAAAAAACAAAAAATAAAAACAAAACAAAACAAAAAAACACACGCGTCTCCAGAAGCAGACAGACACTCATCCAACACTCCTTGATATTTTTCGGTAGACGGACATGATATGTGACAGCGTCCGCTTTCTCCTGCCCTGTTTGGGCAGTGGGGTTAAAATAGCCATTAAGAAGGTGACCTTGGCGCTGACATTGTGGAATTTCAGCCAAGCATTGACCTGATGGAAATGGAAGGCCAGCCTGCTAATAAATCAGGATGCTTTTAAAATGAGTTTACCCTAATGCTCATTCATCACGGGCTGTAATGCCATTTGCAGGCCGCGGGATTCGCTGCTGTGCACAAACATAGCAGTAAATAACAACAGGGCCTGAGCATCCTTCGTATCACGGCAGCCTCCAACATCAGCATACATTTATTAAAGATGTCCCCGCCTCACACGGCACGACTCTGCCATGACACCACAGGCTCATCTGTGCCACTCTCTCCCTCTTTCTCTTCTCTTTACCCGCACACTTAAACACATACGCAACAACAATAATAAAGCGTAGTCTGAAACAATACCAGGCAGAGAACAAAGCCCTGCAGCGCAACTTTGTAAACGCTCACAAGTTTGACTATAACAGTCACACCTCGGTATAAATCTCCGTGAGAGGTATTGTATCAGGTTGTCGACATCTGAAACAAACAAACAAAAAAATAGTGAAGAGGAAAAATAATAGATGTGCGACAACATTCGTCCACTGGGATTTGCTAAAGAAAACAAACAGTGTAAACAAGTCACAGGGCTGTTTTTACTCGCAAAATAAGACAAACTGCACAACCTTGGCTTGATTTGCCGTTGCTTACTCATGTCATTTGTAACTACTCCTTCTCTCTACACTAGGATGAAAAAGTCATTATCTCACACACGAAAAAAAAAAAAAAATGTGGAGAAACCTCATTAGACTGCAACATTTGTTGAGGGAGGACCGTAATAAACGGTAACAAATGACAATTGTTATTGCCCCTGACACTGATGAGCTCCTCTGCAAGTTTGTTTATTAATTAAAAAACTGATCCCCCCCTACTCCATGGGTGGGTGGGGGGGCGGTCTTATCCATTTCCTCTACATGCCCCCTCCCTCCTCTCCACATACACTCCCTCATGCACAAGTCACTGAGCTGTGGAGATGCACTCGTTCATCAAACTTCACGGAGCACGGGAAAGACAGGTCCTGATAATGTGCGCCTGCTAAAGCTGATTTTCCATGATGAATCTCGGAGCATATAAATTGGCTAATATCTGAAAACATTTACAGATACTAGAGGAATTGACTACTTGTGGGACATGATGGATGAGGCTCCCCGACACTGGCCGACAGCTCTGCAAATCTCTGTAGCTGCCTAAAGCCCTCATTTGATTTTCCAATTTACTCCTTTTAAATTTATCCTCCAGTATTGGGGGGAAAAAAAGAAGATGGGGGAAAGAAGAGCTAGAGATGAGAGAAAAGGGGGAAGAGAATGCGTGTTTGTGTATTTTTTTTTTTTTTTTTTTAGCTATCCATGGTGGTGTGTATGTGCTGGGTGATGATATGAGGTGGTATCTCCGGTGCAGGAGGAACCCGTTAGTCCCTGAAGAGGTTACTGGGGCAGAACTGATCTGCTTTCACCTGATTCTCCCTGATAGCACTGAGATAGGACTCCCTATTTTTCTTTCTATATGTGTGTGCGTGTGTGTGTTTGTCAGTAGTAATGGTAGATCTGGGAAGGCGCTGCTATGAAGACAGGCTTCCTAGATCAGACTATTAGACTGTTGCAGCGGCAGAGTGGAGCTTCTCTGCTGAAAAGGAGTAATTAGTATACTTGTCAAGTGAAGTGCCACGCTGATGCTTACCTCCCTCGCACCCACCACTGGTACGCATGCATACACATAAGCACAAAAGCACTTGCCTCTGCCTCCTTGCTCCCTTCCTTGGCTTTTTTTATCCATTTTTTTTTTTTTTTGGCTAATGAAGTAGCATGGCAAAGAAAGAAAAAGGTCTACCACAACGGAGAGACAAAGAGAGACAGAGGTTAGGTGAGGGAAAGGAAAGGAGTAGCACTTGAAGACAAGTGAGGAGGAACTCGAACAATTGGAGTGGATATAACGCCGGGATTTTTACTAGATACAACATAATACAATATCAGTTATCACTGCGTCTGATCTGCAAAACGCCGAAGCTATTATGAATTCTGTCAAAGAAAGCAGAGGATCACAGGCAGACGCCGACGTTCTCACAGTGTTAACATCAAACGCGGGACATTTATAACCCCTGCGTACGAGGCTCCTGTAAAGGAATGTGACAATAAATCTTAAAGGCGCTCGAATCACGTAGTTACAAAACATGGAGGTGCAATCTAATCTGGAGCTGGGCCTTGGGAAAATGGAAAAGGTCAAATAGATGGCAAAATTGCCTCCTCAAAAACTATGTCTAAATCTAGAGGCACATCAACTGCTGTCAAGGTGTGTGTTCGTGTGTGCGGTGGGTAGTTGGGAGATGAAGAGATAGCAGGAAGTGGGAAAGAAATGATTCTATTTGCGTGACTTTGAGGGAGTTTGAATGAAAACACAGTGATTTACAACAGACTTTTATCACTGACTGAAGTCATACTGTCGTGTAAAGGGGTATGGGAAAATCTTAATAAACTTTAATACTGTTATACTTATTGATATTCTACATCAGTGGTCCTTAACCATTGGGCCGGGGACCAGTACTGGTCCGTTGGTGAATTGGTGTCGGGCCGCAGAGAATAATTTTGGCCCCATCTTGCTATTACTTCAACTTGATCCTTACGCCTATCAACAAAAGAACTGAACAATAGGAAATATTTCCTAATGAAGAACAACAATAAACTCAAAATGACGCAGAGTCATTGATACAAGATTCTGACTTTTTATACCAGATTTTTTTTTTTTATTAAGGGGTATTTATCTGCCACAACTACGACCGGTCCGTGAAAGTAGGTTTAACTGGTTCATGGCGCAAAAAAGGTTGGGGAACACTGTTCTATAGCGCTTTATCTCTTTCAATGTTTTTTAATTACAGTGCAAATATACATAAAGTTTGCTCTTTTTTGTGTCTTATTTTGAACATCTGAACTTTAGTTAATTATACAGGAGATGAATATATTTGCATCTACTTAATCTAATCGAATTGACCCTTTTAAACCTCCTAAGCCCAAGCTGTTTTTTTACATGCTTTTTTTGTATTTCTTTTTAAAAACTGAAAACTGCAAACATTTCCTTTAAGGTAAATAAATAAAAAATGAATAAATAGGAATACAATTTCTCTTCTAAGATCAAACAATTCCACAGTGCAAACGCTTGTGGACACAAAAGCTACAATGTTCTGTCCATGCATGTGGCCACTAGCCTGGGGGGGTTAAAATTGTTTTCTGATTCTTAAAAATGTCTCTCTAGTCTGTAGTAGTAACCCAACATTTGACAACAAGCTGTATCCTCCCAATTAGAGTAACATGCATTATTACGCTGGCAGGACAACGGTCTGGAAGGTACATTTTAAAATATATTTATTTAACAAGAGTAAGTTTCTACTACTGTGGTGATTCATATTTGAATGATTTAAAAGTATATTTAACAGGAAAGCGACCCAAAAGTTCACTTAACTCTGCTCCAGTTTTAAAGTGTGCTGCAGGTGATTCGAAGATGAGTTTGACAAATAGGTGCAGGTTTTCAGTAAAATGCCTGATAAAAGAGGCTCACACAGATTACCAATTTTAGTTTACACTGCATATTTTGTGGGTGCACGCCGTGGAAACTGGGTTTTTATAAAATAAAATAAATAATTTTACCTCTGGGACAAAGAAATAGTCCAATTTAGAAATTTCGAAGAAACTGTAAAGGGAATAAAACGACTCTCCTCTTGTTAATTGTGGTTCGTTTACTTGAAAACATCCATCACAGAGCGAGGCACTGTTGTGCAGAGTGTAGAGCATAACAGGAGTGGAATTTGCGCAAGTGACCTTGCCTCTTGTAAAACCTCGCCCGTGCAAAAAGACAAGAAAGATTATGGATGTTGATATCATATTCAATACATGATAAAACTGCTTTGAATGTATTGATTTATTTTACAAAAGCCAAATAGTCTTCCATTCTGCTTAACTGATGCCCTTTCCAATAGTGGGGTGGAGTCAGCTCATTGGTGGTATATGTGTAGTGGTGGTGGTAGAAGGTGGAGTGGGGGCGGGAGAGGGGCAGCTGTACTCATTTGTATTTGTGTGTGTGTGTGTGTGTGTCTGTGTGTGTGTGTGTGTGTGTGTGTGTGTTAAGGGAGACACAACGAGAGAGCAAAACAAAACAAGGAACGGACAGAAAACAATTTAAAACTCTGTATTGATCCAGCAGTAGTGATTGTACATATATTCCACTCTCCCAAAGGCCTCATTCCTGGGTCTCTTAAATGCAAAGGGAGAGAGAGAAGGGGAATAAAAAAAATTATGGTGCGAGTCAAAGGCAACCCACTCACCCAGTTGGGGGTAATGTCCCTTATATAGAAGTCTATTGATCTTTGCAGCACTGCCCGCCTGCCCTCCCTGTGGAGCCTCACACACACACACACACACACACACACACTCACACTCACACACACACACACTCACACTCACACACACTGCCATACACTGTGGGGCTCGTGCGGCACCATGACAGATATGCCTGCCAATAGCCCTGAACCAACCTGTGAGCTAATTGCACACAAAGACAATTATCCTTGCATTGTTTCATAATGGAAACACATTAATGGAGTCTAATATACACACAGGGAGATTGGACGACAGACCATGTGGGCAGCAATTCATTTGCAAAGGCCAAGCAGGTCGCCCCAGAGCTTGAAGTGAGAGCTCTTTAACAACACAAGTCACCCTCAGCCACTGACTTCAGGGCTAGATGAAAAGTTTATTCATAGATAATTAATACCTGCATCCTGAGGCAAGATGATGCAAGTCTTGTTGTTCAATTCCAATATTTTGATTAGATTATTTTCTTTGCTTTGAATTGTGGTTTAAACACAACCAACATTAGACGACACTGTATGGGTCCACATTGTTTATTCCATGTATTCACTGAGGTAGATTTGGTTCATGGATGGTGCCGCGTCTTCTTTATCGGTCATTTGACCAGCTGACCACTGACTGGCATCTGGTATTGCTAGGTTTATTTTTTTATTTTTTTAAGGAAGGAAAGCAAACTCCTTGTCATTGTGATTCATACCACAGCACACAACGAAATGTCACTTCTGTATTTAACCCATCACCAAAGTGAAGAGTGGGCAGCTTTGAGAGCTCGGTGGACCTCAGTGATAACATAACAGTTGGTGGATTCGAACCTGGAACCCTCCAGACCCCAGTCCGGTTCCTTAACCACTAGGACACCACTTCCCCCAAGTTTGATTCATTCATGATTTTATGACTTGAAAGCTACAGCTCACTTTGTTGCATGTGTTTATGACATGTGACAGGACCTTACAAACTAAAAACCACATGTCAAAGTTGCTCCGAGTCAATTTAAAACACTCAGATATGGGACACGTACTGTAAGAGCATGCATTATGACCAAAGACCATTTTACAGATGAAATTCTAAGTAGATAAATAATTTTAATTTTGTTACCAAATCTGCCTTAAGAGTCCACGACTGTCCTGTAAAAGGTCTTTCAGCTCTGTTGAATTCTACAAGAGATTATCACTATAATGTCAATGTAGTCTTTAGCCTGCAAACACTGATGTGCCTGCAACATGTCGCCGACATTACTGTTCTGAAATTAATTAAAGATCCAGCAGGAAGTTTCATCTGCTACAAATCTATTCTGAGCATTAATAAAGCTTTTTTTTTTTTTCTTTTACTTCACGGAGATGGAGATATGCAATGTGCTATTATCTGAGACGGAGTGCTTCTCCTGGATGAATGCACTGTTCTACAAGCTGCTCAGACTTGTATTTTGACAGGCAGTGGATAACGGTGGGTCTAAAGCAATCACGTCTTTGACTTTGACAAATGGCTGTGCTGTGGCGAAGTTGAAAATAACACACATCCACTTTAATCTCTTTCTTGATTAAATTGGAAGCACGTCTTTTTGACATGCGATTCACTCCCAGAGCTGACTAGTGCACAGACATATACACGTGGGTCCCGAGTTGTGTCAGTTTTTTTTTTCTTTTTTTTTTTTTTTTGGTAATACTTAAGTGTTGGCTAAAATAAAAAAAAAAATCTGTAGAGACAGAATGCGAGATAGATGCCAGCAAACTTCTCAAATGTGGGCAAACCTGAAAAAGATAAGGTTATGGCACTGAAACTGACAACAAAATAGAATCTTGTTGGGTTAGAGTCCAGGAATAACCTCTGGGACTCAAACTCAGCTCCTACTCTCAATATAGTGTTTCTTTTGTGGACTCTGGCTTAGTATTGAAACCACCAGTAAACCTTGGACTAACCTCAAGACGACCAGGACCTGACTCAATGTAGGGCAAAAAAATACAAGTCACCTTGAAAACAATAATCTTGTACTGGACCCAGATCTTACCACCAGACCCTTCCCCTGCCAAAAAAACCCAGAGAGGGATTTGAAGGAACTGATTCTTGTTTTAGCTTGAGAATAGATTTTAAACTTCTTAAGGTTCAAAATGACTTACACTAAACATAAACAGGTATCGGGGAGTAAACGCTATATTTTCTTAATCATTTCTCTAAATCTTTAATCAGTGTCTGTTGCAAAAAAAATGAAATATTCTACGCAATATGACATTTTTAAACAGACACTTAAATTTCTGATACAACAAATACATCTTAATGTCCATTAGCACAGATAAGGCATCGTTTCTGTCTTGCAAAACATTTCTCTTAAGAAACACCAACAGGATAAAGTAGGAGAAGGAATGGGAGGAGGGCAGAAGGTGGGGGTAGATGGATGCACTGGGGGATGAAACAGGTCGAGGACAGAAATCAGAGGCATTATAAATAACACTGATGAGGTGAGCTAGCATTGATCCACACTGCAGTTGAAAGGTGGGTGTTCCTCCCACTGCTTAATTGCCAGTCATGTGCCCTGAAATGCGGCAGCTACTACTATATGTGGTCTGTGTGTCATTAGGACTTGGGCAGCAGGAGAGTACAGCAGTGAGAGGGCTGAGATTTGGGACTTAAACAGAAAGAGTTTCCAAAGACAAAGAGTTACAATTAAGAGTGATGGAGGGGATGATAGAAAGGACAGAGTGGGAAATGGAAAAGTGGTACTCACGCGTTTCCCCCTCCAGGTCTTGAAGGAATCTGTCAAGGATGATCCGAGCCATCAGTGCGGGAGACAGATCTACCTTTACATAGATTAAAAAGAAAAGACAGTGAATTAAGTTGAACAAAAATCCCGGCTAAGTTGTCAACGTGTTTAGCTTTAAAACCACGTAGGTTGGAATTGTTATTCCTCTCAGGAGACATTCTGCAGCACTGGCCCACCTTCGCACAAAATTTCACATCTATCAGAGCGCCCAGCCATGTTACAGTGTACATAAAAAAAGTGGCGCTAAAATTACACAGCCAGTCCCGCTTCAGCTGATGTCACGCAGAAAATAATGACTCCTAATGTCTTTAAATGATATTATTACAAAACCTTGACCCAACTTTGAAAACAGTCCGGACGCAAATCTGTCTTTGAAAGACTTGCTCAGCTGTAAACTTTCCCCCGAGAACAAAAGATTGCCCATTTCAGAGGCAGACTGAAGAGTCTTTGCCTCCGTCAAATGGACGGCTTTTGGTCTCTCATGTTGTGAGGAAAAAAAAAAAGAGCCCAGCGGTCAGCCTTGACTTTCATCATAGAGCGATCACCATGGCGGAGACTGTGAGGGTAACAGGACAGGACAGGGACTGTGGGAACGCAGACCTTAATGGGACGATAGAACCAAGGTTGTATGTCTCCTGGTCCAACACAACCCTTCAAAGAAAGCACTGGGTGTTTGTTTCTTATTTTTCTTATATAAGTTCAATGAAAAAGCTCTGATGGGAAAGGCGACACTAATGCACCTCAACTCTACCTACAACTGCATCTCTTTCTCAGTGCCTTACTATGAATTGTTGCGCCATTAAAGCCATTATATACGGCTGTGCATTGAAAAATCAACAGCTATTTCTCATTACTACATACTGTGCAATTATATTCTTAAATGGCCAGGTAGCACGAGATTTATAGAAGCACCTGCAAACAAAGCACGGGAAGAAATAATGTTTTCAGGCTGTGCATTTAATTCTTCAGCGTGAACAGTACACCTGCTCGGTCTCTGCAGTAAGAAACAGGAATTAAACGATAGCTTAAAGACACTGCCATTTGAGGCCAGCTTTCTATGAAATACTGGTAGCCAACAATCATTTGTTCTCTAGTTAGCATAATTGGAGACCAGTAGTGAATTTGCCCTCAGCGTATAGGGGGAATGATGCGTTTTATCTTTCCTGTGATGCCTGGAGCAGTGAGACTTTGCTCTAAACAATGTCTATTACTGAGCGTGGAATTTGTTAACATCTCCATATTATTGTACTTAGAAAGGAGGCTAAATAGGCTTAATACGTCTGTAATAATTAAGGGCTGAGTGCAGAGTTTATATCTTCATTAGGACCTTTGATTGCATTCCAGACAGTAGCCTGCAGCTCCTGGAGGTTCTTCTCCCTAATGTTTCTCATCATCTCTACATTCCACCTCATTCTCCTTTTCTCTTCTTCTTTCCTATTTGTGCTTATTGGCCAGCACTCCACACTCACACCTTCGGATAACAAGAGGGCATCAGATTTCTGCTACCCAGCGTCACATCAGGTTACAGGCTGACACATGAAAAATGGCAACATTACCAGGGCTGGCTCATGCTGAATAAGGACCACCTGATTAGTTCAGGTAGTTGCTTCTGCCTAATTTTCATATTAATCACGAGTACATCTCAGCTCCCAAGTCGGACCGCGGCACTTCATGACTTTAACATGTGGGTGAAAATTCATAGAGCATGGGATTCCTGCTGAAAATAATTATTGTTCAGTAAAACTCTAGGGGTCAAGCACATTATGGTGGTGCAATCACCTCCCGTAGATTAAAATAAAGCTGGTGAAGGCAGGACCTAACCTAACATATAGTTATATTTTTTTTGCTTATCTGGCTGCAGAAAAAGAAAAAAAAAGGAAAATCCAGGAATAGTTCTTATCATTGTTAATCATTTTCCTCTGTTGGAGATATATTGTCTCATAAAAGCGATGAAACTACATCAATTAGCGATCAGGGAGACCATGAGTGCTTGGTTTAAATGTTAAGTAGCGTATTAAAATGACAGTTAAATGGTTCATAGACAGTTATCTCAGAGCCGTATTTTAATCCTTTGGAGGTAGAGAAGACAAGGGATGGAGAGAAAAGAGGAAAAAAAACGTGCCAATTATATGCGGGATGAATAATGGCAGTTAGCTTTAAGGTGTGACTGATGCCTACAGTATAAGCTGCTCTTATTTCAAAAGGGACACTCAAGTCTGATTGCCCAGTGTGAGCAGCGATAAAAATTCATTTGAATGTCTTAAAAAGGTCAAACTGCCCATTTCCACAGTAAAGTTAGGAAACAGGTAGACTGACAGTGGATCACACTGACGGGTAAATAATTACATATTAAACAACATTTATTTATTTAAATTAAATATTAAAACAAAAAAAAAATGTTGCCGACTTTCAATTGCTTAGTTAGTAACTGTGGTAAATTATGTTTTTTTTTTAATTGCTAATGATCTACGAACACCTGCACCAATGTATATTTTGTATGTATTCAGTGCAGCTGTAATTTAAAAATGTGATTTAATCAATATCCACTCAAATTTTGCACATGAGCGAATAGTATTTGAAGGGTTCAACGCATAGTTATGGCTTCTTTCACACCTACATATGAAGAATAAAGAATATACAGAAATATATACTCAAAAATCTGCTCTGTGTTTATTTACATGAGAAGATTAACTTCCTTTTAATATATCTTTAGTCTTGAAGCTGGAGGCTAGTGTTTTTTTCCCTCTGATTATAAAGGCGCAGTTACCCACAACAAGCAACTTGGCCACCTTATCTTACAAGACAGCGTGTCATGAAATGACATGCATGTATACAAGTTCTTGAACACCAACCAGAGCACAAATGTTACCTGACCTCCCAAAGTAAATAATTACGGTGGGATAGAAGAAGGATTTAACCGCTGACCCTGTCCTCACCTGCCTGCAGTTAATGGCAAACTGCAATTTACACAATTACGTAATAAAAAAAAAAACAAAAAAATATTTTCACATCTGCTTAATGGAGGTGAGTTAATGACATCAAATAATTGGTAATGACGCAGACCATTTGACCAATTTTGATAATGACAAACATATGAGGGGGAGGTGGGGAGGTGTTTGTGTGTGTGTGTGGGTGAGTGTGTTTGAGGTGGGCGGGGTTTCAGACTTTCATCTCTGCATTTATAGAAAAATGTGACCGTGGTTATGAGAGACGAAAATAAAGGTTACGTCACTACCTCATTTGCCAACACCAGCAGGACAGGAGCAGTGGGACGAGCTTTGCTTTCACTCAGATACCTTTATAATAACAAAGAAAAACATCAGTGAAAACACACGCGCACACACATATACACAAAACACAGTGCAGACAGAAGGGAAGAGGAGACTAGACCAGGCTAGCCAAGACATGCTAATGTCCCTGATGACTTTGCCCTGGGTGGCATATGGCAGGCTTGCTGCGGTTAAACAGCAATGCTTGAAGGGCTTCAAATTTCCTTGAAGCCAGACGAGCCTGTGATAGTTAGTTAACCCCTGCCGCCCAAAACCCCTTCTTTCCCTCCCAAGATCAAACACTTCTCCCCGCCTCCCAGACATTTTTAGATTAAATCTGAGGTGAATTACAAATGGATTAAATATCCTTGTTTTCACCAATGTAATGGCCTTAGAGAAATATTTATGTGTATTTAGCGAATTAGACATAATTATACACTGACATCCTGTGTGAGGCAAGGGTCCAATTGCTAGGTTTTTTGTAACAAAAATCGTGAATAAATCCTTAGTTTGGTGAGGTCATATTTGCCATAGTTTTATGTCAAATCAAAGGGATAAAAAGAGAAAAATAAGAAAACTAAAAGACAAAAAAAGGGAAAAGTATTTAACAAATTGCATTTCCAGAATATAGTAGATTAGCATAGATGTTGAATAAAGCCAATTTATTGTTTTCCTAAATCTTTACTGCAATATAATCAGTAAATGGAGTAGGTACATTGATTTAATCTTACTGAAATTTAGTAAATAGTAAAAATAATCATAAAAATCTTGACCCATGCCTTTTTGATAAAGTTCTTCAGTTGATGGTCCTCTTTCAAAATAAAATAAAAAAGAAAAAAATATTCAATGTTGTATTGTATTATTGAGCAACCCTTGTTTACAATTGAGATTTTAAAATAGAATCAAATATGAAGTGCTCCTACCTTTGGTAGTAGCTTTCCATAACATCTGGTACATGATGTCTTGAGATGGTCCTCTTGGTTCGTTTCTGTCACAGATATCAGAGATGCAATAACAGCATCAATATTATTCATCGTAATGGTGGTGAATAGTACTGTACATCAAGGCCAAGAAGGCAGGCATGTTCTGCCACAGCTCCACTTTCATGCTCTACTGTGTACGAACAATTGCAAGAGATCTTGGGTCAAAGTAATTTCATTTCAATAAGTTTACGGTAGGGTCAAAGTGTGCCACAGCAACCTTGTACACCCCCTGTCCCTCCTCTCCCCTCTACCCTCCCTTCTCCGAGAGCTTATTCATTTCCCCTTTTTCGATCAAACAGTGACCCCTATTCCACATCCCACACCCTGACATTTCCATGCAATTCAATTGCCATATTTGCTGAGAGGTAGGAGGATGGGATAAAATACAAAGAGCACTGGTTAAAAAACAACTTATTTAAAAACTACTATACAGGGGGAAAAAAAATGTAATTCCTCCGAGACAAGCAGTGTGACTGACACCTGTCATGACGATGATAAATGACTCCATTTTCTGCCTGTGCTGCCTTCTGCCACCGGCGGCAGCGGCCATTTATCATCATCCGCTGTCAGCCATGGAAAGCAGCAGTGACAGTGCGAGTCAGCAAACATTTAGCACACGCAGCCGCACTACACGGGGAAATTATTATTGTCAGAATAATAATGGTTTAGCATAATTTATTACAGGTCCACCAAATAAGCAGAGGCTAGATGTTATTAGACAGATGGATGGGAAGGCTTGGCAGACATCCACCGAGGATCAGGCAAGCATGGGCCTTCAACGTGAACGTGAGTAGGAGGAGGGGACGGAGTTGGCGGCGGTGGTGGGTATTGTTGCGAGGGGGGGGGGCATCCTCCAAACCAATCAGAGAGCTGGCAGTTCAATTACAAAGAAATAAAGGGACATTCATCATTCAATTAGGCACCTGTCATGGCTCACAAAGGAAGAAAACTTCTAACCTGGTACTCCAGGGAGAAGATGCTCAGAAGAGTGGACTGCGAGTGACTGGAACAAATAAAAGAAGGACAAAGTTAATTACCAGAGTGCATTGCACAGAGACAAAGGGAAAAGGGGCGGAGGGTTATGGGGGGCTTCAAAGCTGAGGCCAGCTGCCCTGTAATCTAAAAGAACATGAAAACAAGTGTGGCAAAGTTGTTCCAGATGAACACCTCTGACAAAAGATTCCTGCCATGATGGCGTGGGGGGCCCGAGAAATGGGGGGAGGCTGCGTGTGGTATGAGAGATGAGAGGAAATATAGACCTTTTCTCTCACTCAAACATGTCTTCATCTTATGTGTTTTTGTGGTTCTAAATACAGAATTATATTTAAATTAACTATTATTTGGCATGGAGGGAAAAGAAGCGATAAATGAAATCTACCGTAATAATATATAGGGTACAGGTAAAACAACAAATTTGTTATATCGACACCCTGTGTCCGTTGGTGTTCGTAACACAGACGTATTAGAAAGTTTTACTGCTCCAGTGTCAGTGCTGGCATACGGGCCGTACTTGAGCCCTCCCACTGCAACTGATGGGCTCTGAAAATGGAAACGTTCACTGCTGGAAGCTGGGACTCCCAGGAGTGGGCCAATTCCATTGGTTGCCATAAGCTACATTCATCTCCAGCTCCAGTCAATGTCAAACACCTGGCAGCACGGCAAACCTGGAAAACAGGCAGATCCTAGGGGGCAATCATGGCTTGGTTGATATCCTTTTCCAACCTCTTCAATATCCATTAAGTTGGAACTAGTTAATGTTCTGGCTAAAAATAAAACTTCTCTTGGCTAAATTGTGACAGAGACTTACCCACGATTTTGATACAAGACTTAATGCAAATTGGCTGTCAAAGTTATTGTACAACCAATATTTATTTTCAATTTGTGATCCAAGTAAAGTCATGGGTTAATGAGCAAATCAGTTTCAGGTGTTTAAGGTGACCCAGCCTTCCTGGAAATAAGGTTTAAAAAGACACGACCTGCTGTGCAGTGCCCTTAGTATATATGATTGTTAAATTTTATGGACTTTGCACCTGAGAACGTTACTGTATGTGAAACCAAGGCTCCAGACCTCTACTGGGGTACGGAGTCAACATTGGCCATTGCTATCAATCACCACAAACCAGAAGAATAACCATGTGACATGTAAACAAAGACCCTGGAATGTCTAACACTTGATTTCCGTCTGGAGTCTCGGCCTGTGACCAAATCTTAATAAAAACTATTTCAACCACTGGAACAGTTTAGCACTTTATAATCACTTACCCCACCAAAGACGTCATCTGCGGCGCTCCAGATGTCGGATTAAAACAGTTTTAAATCTTCTCTGGCTGGGAAACAACCCCTAGTATTTCAACTTTGTGGTTCTAAAAAACCATCACAGGGATGAGTCAAAGTTGTCGTCACGAAAAGACAAGGACAAAGTGTTTGAAGTGTAGATGGAACAAAGGTTGAAAGACTCCGAAAAAATAACATTGCCGCGTCAGCGTTAATTTACAATGATGTTGGGGTACAAAGGGGCCACTGCAATTAAGTGGACCATTAAATGATCAACTGTCAACATGTCGACACTTAAAAAGAGGGGTTGAAAAAAAAAAAGAAAAATTCTTCCACACTTCAGCCTTGCACCTGAGCATTTCAGCAACATTACAGCCTTATTGTTGGCATGGGACCATCATGATCCCCCCTGTTGGAACAGACATCTGTTAGGCTTTAAATGGATTACTCTCTATAATGAGCATGATTACTGCGTAATTGCTAAATCTATACCCTGTTAACTTTAAAGGCACATAAACTGCACTTAATATCTGTGAAAACATATCCGTTTCAAAAACACTAAAAACTTGGAGATGCTGGTATTTTGCTTCTTTTGCTTTAGAAGTAGCAACAGTGCTAGAATTAGGCAAAACGTACAACAGAAGAAATTCCATAACATTTAGCAGACACTTTCATCCAATGTGAAATGGAACAAAAAGTAATATTGATGACAAAAAAGAAGATAACTATTTAATTGTTGCAAAAGAACAGGTAGTAACAAAAAGTTACAAAATGGACAGTTACATGACTAGTGTTTTACCTCTACCTTTACATGGGCAATGCAACATGAATATATATGTATATACACATATACATATATATATATATATATTTTTTAGATGTGTTTGCTGCACTGTACTTGTAACAATATTTTAAGCTCTTTGAGGTCCATTGGACTAGGAAAAAGAAAATAGAAAATAACGCCACAATGAATTATATAATTTCAACTATTCAAAACGATAATACTTACATAAGGAGCCATATACGATTTTGAATTAAATTGCCATCTTACCATAAGTAGTGAGTTATCACAGGTAGTAATTAACATGTATTCAACCTTTGCTCTCTTGTGAACAATGTACCCATCAAATGCTAAACTATGGAGCTGAGCAACATCATCCAATGTCTAAACTAATCTGCTGTATGACCGCTAAGATTACATATCTAATGTTATTACCTATTTCTCTGATATGTACAATCTCGCCCTCATTAACTCAGAAGCAGTTGTAGGATCTGACCTTTCAGCAGTTCAGTGGTTCTAAAAATAATAAAATTAATTAAAAGTATTAATTTATGACCTTATACTGTACATCATGGTTTGACAGAGCATGGAGCACAGAAGTGAATTAATCAACCATTGTCCTATTTATTTTAAGAAACTACTCTTGCTCAAAACTGCAATTTTGATTTCCAATTTGCTGAAACTTACCAACAACATACGTGATTCTGCAGTACAGAACCACAATGTTACATTTGTTGTAATGTGAGAGGAATAGAAAAAAAAAAAAAAAAGGAAACAAATCTCCCTCCCTCCTGGATATTTTTTAGACCACAAGGAAACAGAAGGCTGGGAGACAGAAGAGTGGTTAGGGTATCATTCACTCTCAACCTAATTACCCGTCCTTACAACACAAGACGGAACATTAATATGCACTGGCAACCGAAACAGTTAAGCAGCAGATTAAATTAAAAACAATTACGAGGCTATCACTTAGTCAACAGCTGGTATGGATCTCTGGTCAGTATTTAGGATCGTGTCTCTATACAGTACTATATATTTGAGCGTTTTTTTCCCCCCCTTGAGCATCTGAAGCAGGTTCATGACAATAAAGGGATAAAACACTCAATAAAAAGGCCTGGAAATTCCAATCAACCCTAATTAAAATGAGATGGGGGTAAATCAAGCTATCAATTATATTCAGAATCTTCTTATTTACAAATAATTAATTATAAACAATAGCGGTAATTTAGGTAATGACAGCCACCTGGCTAATGGCATTGTATCATATGTTGCAACAGCACTTAGCATTTGGTGGATCTGCATGCGGGGAGTGTTGCATGGTGCGACTCTTCAGGGCATGGCTAATTGAAACGTGGCACATATTTTTACTAATGGTTGTGAAGGTATTTTAAGAGTGAAAACACAAAGGCATTACTTAAAGCACTCACTACTCAATGCGTGGTTGTTTACACCAATATCCCTGACTAATGCCTTGAGTTGATATTGCAACATTACAAAGGTAAACGTCTTCATTACACGTGCACTATGTATTGTGATTTTTCTATAGATCAATATTATATTGAGTGTTAAACAGCTGATGGGGGGATTAAACACCCTGCATATGCAAATGATGTTAATTACGCATGCTGATAGGCAAAAAGGCTAACATCTGTTTCTCTGCTGAAGTCTCCCATCATCAGCAGCTAACCAAATGTGGAGAAAAGAAAGAAAAAAAAACGTATTTATGTGTTAATGTATAAATCAGATATATTTTGACAAGAGGTAGAAACAAACAGAAATCTCAGTGTGGCACACAGTGTTACACAAATACTTGCACAATGAGCGCACATGCTATCATTGCAAGTACAGTAGTGCTGCGAAACAAAAGTAAAATCCACCCTTTAACGGTTGCAAGGAAATGTCACCATCTTCACTTTGATTGTGAGTTTTATTTGCTTTTATATCTGGGGAGGGACGTACCAAATGTCTCTCTGAGATTAGATTCCAGTACATTTACTGAGAGTGACGCTCTCACTGTCTCTTTAAGTAAAGGCCATAGAAAACTGAAAGACGCCTGCAGGGGGACTGTGCACAGAAATTACTTTAGCAGAAGCACAACGGTGCATCTCAGTGCCTACAGTTGTCTTAATAGATAAAAAATACGACTTCTACCGCAGCCCACTTCACTTTATTACAATCTTTAAAATTTCGGTCTGCTGAGGTGCCCTGAGATGTCACAGCTATTATATAATGGCGGCAAAAAAATTGCGAAGCCCCTGCAATCACCCACTTAATTGTGATTCCGTATGATAGCTAGAGATCTTCAAGACGCCATCTGTGAGAAAACTGTTCCAGCCTCTGTCGCCATTGGTAAAGGGCAATTATTGTCATTGGTATGCTGATGCATATGGAAACTGAAAGCATGGTCTGTGTTATTCCTTACAAGGCAAGCGTCATCTGGTCCAGTTAAGCTAGCAAGTGTATCTAGAGTTTGCTAAGATACACTTTGTATTCAAAACAGAATACACAATACTGTTTAACCATTAAAAAGTGTAACGATATTAACATTTAGTTTTACTCTTTGTTGCAAGGTTTATGTAAATACCCCTATAGCCAGTAGTGCTCCAGGTTCGAATTCTCCACTGAGCATGGCACCGTCCCCACTCACTGCTCCCCGGGTGCTCAAAGCTGCCCATCGTCCACTTTGGTGATGGGTTAAATGTAGAGGAGACATTTCATAGTGTGCAGTGGTGTGGATCACAATGTCACAATGACAAGGAGTTTGCTTTTCTAGAGAGATGCAACGGTAACTTTGCTTGAAAACAATTGTTTTGAGGGCACTCAGTAAAATGAGAAGCTACATAATTGATGCAGACTTACAAAACAATGTAATAATAAAAAGTTCTGGGACATACAGTAGTGACCACTCTTCTGACCATCATGGTTGCACCCATTAGAATATACAGTATTTATTAGTGTAACCTGTGTTCAGAAAGCACAGGAACAGTACCATGTTTTGGACACTAGTTTTTTGAAACGTGCGTGCACCTTAGGTAGACCTTGGTGGCTACTGGGTGCCACAGGGCACCAGGTGGGTGACCCTTGATCTTGTAAGTAATTTGCAGTTAAATAGCATCAAACGTTATTATATTTGATAGGGTAAAATGGCTGAGTCATAAAAGATCTGTGGTTTAAATTTTTTTTCTTACATACTTTACCAGTTAGCACAGTGTTTTTTTAACCCTCTTTGTTATAGCTATATTGAGAAAGTGCCATTTCACCTTAGTAGAATTTTATCGACACCCCTCCCAAGCACGTTCTACAGGTTGAGGTGCAAATCAAAAAGTTGGGTAAAGGCCAAAGTAGATTTTATTTTGTCGATGTACTGTATTCTGCAACAATTAGGTGTCAACTGTCGCAGAGTCTTATTAAGCCTAATGACCCAATAAGTAGAGTTTTTAACCTTCAAGATATTGTATCCTGTCAAATCACTACAACCCACACCTTACTGTACTGGGCTGCTTGCCTCAGTGTTTATAGCCCAATGAGGCGAGGAGGCTTTACAATCTATACAGTGTGCTTGGACAATGTCCCTATGATATGAGGAGGAAGAAGTCATTCCTGTGCCTCCTAATCAAGTAATTGATTGCATCTATTATTCATGAACTCTTTAGCCTGACATGAAGTTGTAAACTCAGCACAGCTTCTCCTCTTTCCCTTCTCTGCTTACACACTTCATTCATCCCCTCACCCTCCCAACGCTCATCTAACCACATAAAGCTGTTGAATTAGTTTGCCGGCCTCTGGGCCTTAAAAGGGTTGTACCCCCAAGACCCAACTGCCAGTTTGTGTTTGGTTCAAATGGGCAGCCAGAAGTGTAAGAGCGTGCACTGGAGACCGCTGAGGCTGCCCCCGCAGGCTCTGCACTAGATCAGTCTCTGGGTAATGTCATTGCCACCTCTGGGCTATGAAATAGGTGAGGAATTCTACCTTCATGAGAGTTGAAGCAGTGCAACTCCTTGGAGAAAACGACGAAAATCAGAGTTGGAGCCAAAACCAGCCAGCTTGCAAATTAGAGCGGGACCCCCCCCCAGATTATTAAAAAGTAATTTGTAATTTCTTTTTAAAATCATGAGGGAAGCTATGTGTTATTTTTTTTTCCAAGTAGAGACAATGAATTTGCAGGTGCAAAGTTAAATAATGTCAAAAACATTTTAACAGAGAATATGATAGGATATCAATGCATTAGAAAAGGCTATTAATGGCCACCATGGCCTTAGCCTAACACTATGCAAATGGCAGGAGTTTCAACAGTTTGTATGAAAGTGTTGGAAAGATGGAAATAGTCGAATATGGACATTGTTGACTCACTGTGGCAACCCCTGAGAAAAGGGACAAGCCAAAGGCAGAAGAAGAAGTATGAAAGTGTTGGCAGTTTGCTTTAAAGAATAAATAAAGTTTACAATAATATAGATCTTAAAACCTATTCTTAATTTTTGAATATTTTTGGGTTGCAGTACAGTAAGTCCTTAAAACTAATTCCCAATTTTCTTCCCCGTTGAATAATTTCTACTTATAGTTATCATTCATGTTGTTTTGTTCCATATGTGGAAGTTGTACATAATAGAGAGGTTGCTGCTTTAATGCATCGTGTTTCCTATCAAATCCCTGGGTTTAAATAGTGTGTTTAAAGGAGAGATAAACATTACAGCCTCAATAAATAATCAATGAGCGACTCCCTAAGCTTCTTTCTGAGCTGAGATATTACCATCAAAAACAAAGTATCTGCCGCCAAGAAATCACCATATCAATGGCACATGCCACAACAACACTGTCCCGCCCCTTTCCTCAGAAAGATCATGCTAGATAAACCCCAAATAAGAGAGAAATTAACAAATGCTTGACATTTGCTCAACATCCATTATTCTGACACTTCTTTAGAATTTCAAAAGGCTGAACGCATGCTTAATCAACATTCATATTCCCAGAGTGAGCCCCAGCACCATATTGCAGCCCGCCTCGATGCTGATGAAAACGGCACATTAGGGCCCGATTTCGAAGAACGTTCAGGCGCCCTCACCAGGGAGTTGTGTAAGTGTGTGAGTAAGAGAGAGGGAGAGAGAAAGAGAGTAGATGAGGGAGTGACAGTGGTTGTGTTAAGAGGGGAGGGATGCTCTTTATTTGAAAGATTCTCCAGGAAAAAGGGCATCTGCCCCCCTTCTGGCGCAGCCTCTAACTTTGAAGCCCATGTAAGCCATATGAGATGTGGGCTGAATGGTATTTTAAAGAGGGGTGTGATCATTACACCCAAATTCATTCATATTATAGCACAGACGGACACAGAGGACTCTCGCACTCCCTCCCTCTTTTTCTCGCCCTGCTTACACAGACTCTCAGGGGACAAAGGGTGGAAGCATTGGCCACCCTCCCTCCTCCCACCCCTCAGACCCTGGGGAAGCCAGGCAAGGCCTCAGAGAGCATCCCATCATTTCCAATTCTAATACATGGCAAAAGAAGGACCTGGTGGGCCTGATGTCACATATTTCCCCACACGGGCCATGAGATGAGCCCTCCCACAGCCCCTCCACACCGAGCTACGGTCCAGATACTAGACAGCACACCACGGCTGGCTAAGAGGACGGGAGGGATGGAAGAAAGGGCAAGGATGGGGTTGATATTTGCATGTTCCTGCATTGTGAGTAGGGGTAAAAAGTGACAGCACCGTGTCCAATTCGCCCCCCCCCTCAGAGCAGCTTGGGCCCAGAGAGAGAGGCCAGGCTGACAGATGACTCCCAACATCTGTGTTATGCGGGCGTTACAGATGAGGGACTCCACATCACCATCTCTCTTCTTCTATCTGTCTATAGGACACTCCCTTTCTCCTCCCACCACACATAATCACAGCACAGCAGAGAGGCTCACAGACGTTGTGTGGAAATTACCCTCAAATTGTCAATGGTAATGATGCTGTCCCAAGAATAAAGTTGCCACCCTTTGAGCACCAAATGAAAAAATCAAATGATTGTCATTTAAAATGCTTTTTTTGTTTTTGATATTGAGTTTGTGGATTCAAGTGATTTTGATAGTTTTAGATGTGTATGTTGTAGATTTATACTTATGTTAGATTTGCAGTAAAATGCAAGGTAACAATGGCCACCACTAGTGTGAGTTGGATCTGAAAATGTTTACAACCACTTTTATGTTTTAGACATAAAATTTCAATCCAAAATAATCTTCAAGTTGACATGAAGTATCTTTTCAGTATCAGCACCAATACTGATACTATCATTAAATAGAGATGCTGTCTTAAAATAGTGTCAGTGCAAGAGTAAAATGTTATATCAAAAAATAAGGATGTATCAAGCAGTGACGAATGATCAATGTTCATTAAATGTTGACCAAAGTATAGGAAATTAATTAAAGGTGAATAATAAATTTAGAATAATAATTGGCAAATGTTTTAAGTTTGTTCCTTAATATCCATCACTGCTCATTCCAGAAAGATGTGCATCTTCATGTGCATCTTCTAATTCTATATCATGTGTCTGTTAAAATAAGAAGTTCAAGAATCCTCCAGCTAGTCGTCTGTAGTCTTCGCTTAAACTCTCACTGTTTACTGACACAACACATCTTTTTTTCTTTTTATTATTGTTTTTGGAATCTTTTTTTAGTTATTTTTGCAGGGTTGATGATCATAAACTTGGCTTTGTTAGATACTTGGTGTAAGCAGCATTGCACTAATTCTGAACTTGAGTCCGCTGTGACCACCCTCTCCATATATTGTCCACACTTCCTCACCTTACATGCCTTGGTTACACATTGAAAACATGGCAATAATTTGAATTGGTCATGCTTTATTAAACATTGAAAGACAGATAATTATGAAACTTTTTTCCAAGGTGTGTCATTTACGTTACAGTTTCTGCTTTGTGCTGTGTCCACTACATCAGCAAATAAGGTGTAATATAAGTCGAAATCTAAATGTAGCTTATACAGAAAATATCTTTCGATATATTAGTCATCTGGTGAATTATTGGCCTAATTATAATACATTTAAAAAAATGTATACAAAAAATATATAAGAATTTCATATACCTTCCAAATAGCAGCCTCCCACTAGTGTGACACTGGCTGACAACGCATTTATTCATAGTTTTATACAGTGTCATTTCCAAGTCAACAGCAGTGAAATGCAAAATGATGTCGATATCCTTTACTATATCGCTGCTTATTATAATCCAAACAATCTTTTGCCCACCCAATCAGTGCAGGTCCGTCCACAACAACCTCCCCCTCCCGTTCCCTGCCAGCCTCAGCATGGCCAATATTTACGCAGTGGCAGGGCTCCCACACAGTCCGAAGGGACAGGAGGAGTGCGGGGAGGAGGGCGGCTGACTGCCGTGCCTGAGCGCATGCTAAGAGATGATGGATGGCCTAGTCGATATGTTATGTCTTAAGAGCCTGATTTCCTGCCAGTCCAATCACTAACCCTCCAGAGCCCAGCTCAGCTGATTGGACAACCAGAATAATTTCGCAGGCTGTGAAAACACCGCTGCCATGCCTGTCTGTCAGGCCCAGTGACGAGACTCAGGTTTTTAAAGTGCACCGGCCTCCTTGAGAATCGTTAAGGTGAACGGAAAAATAACAATAACCAGAGAGACTAAACAAAAGAGCCGGCACCTCCGGGAGAGAAAATCGTACCGAATTATTCGAATGAAAACTCTCCAGTGTTTTTCTTTAATTACAACACCCAGCAGTACACCTTTTTATAACGAAAAATTGGCATTAGAACTGTTTGCTAAAGACAGTTTGGTTTAAAAAAGCATACTAAGAAATAAAAGAGAAAGTTAACATGATGGAGACCTCCCACAGTCTATATTTTAACATATAGGACACACTGGATGCACCTCAAAGACTTGAAATCCTCTGTAAAAATGCTGACATTAACAACAAAGGTCAGCTCAAAATGTGGGTCAGTCCCCTGTGGCGGACAATACTTTCTTTAAGATTGGTGATTAGGGCACAATAGAAGTAGATAGATCCAAATACATGTGACTTTGTAAGTGACCTCGGTGCATCAGCCACAGTGTCCTGGTGTCCTCGTGGCCCTGGGGGATTACACATGTTACGTTCAATAAAGTGAGGGCCCTCAGTGTCAAGGAGAAAGGCAAACACAACCATTAACCTCTGGTTTGGATTACTGGATTTGTAGGCACTGCATGGCATAACTTCAGCTAATGCTGTGGTAAAAGCCTCCGAAGAAACACAAATTAACTGAATTGGCAAATATAACAACAGAATTAAATGGGTTTATGAATATTTAATATCAGAGGACGAAGAAACACAGGCAGATTGTAGATGATGCTGCAATAAGAGCATTTCTCCTCAATAGTCTGTTGTTTTATTCCACTTTGCTGCAGAAACACTAAACCACACGCCAACAAATTTGATGCCTATTTCAAATGGCACCACATGGTGGTGAAAACAAGAGATAAATACCAGGTCTGTGCAGTCTTTTTTTTTTTACAGTTTGCACACATTAATGTGGCATTTGGTTGAAATATCAAGCTTTGCACTACAACATTTGCCTATATGCATTGTAAACACCCACATCAGGAGAGAAGGTGAAATGTTGTGATGATGATAGTCAAAATATTAAATTAAACAGGAAATCTCAGTTTGACAGTTTTAAATTAATAAATATTAAAAAGCTACATAGGAATTTCGGTAGGAAAAATTGTGACTAAAAATTACTTGTTTTCTGGTTATAATTTATTATAATTATATATTATAATTATATATTCTTTACTGTGGGATTTTATAATATCTTTCTATCAAAACTGGCAAAAAATAAACAATTACACAGAGTACATGTTGCTATCTCTGACAGCAGATAGAGACAGACAGACACACTGCATGATGACCGTTTTTTTTTTTTTTTTGCCTAAAAAATTATTTGTGACTCAAGTGAACATCTCAATTTATGAACCTGTGTGTCAGTGTTCAATATAATTTAATAACAAACTGTATGTTGGTTCTGGTTCTCTTCTGACTCCACACCCCCTGACAGTGTGCTGTCTGCTAAAATATACTGTGCTTGGACCAGTGCTGTATGGGATTATCTTGGTGACATTAACTACTGATCATTGTAAGTTTAAGACCCATCAGAAGCTTTACTAAGAATTATGTTGCCATGGCAACTTGAAGCGAGCACAGTGGTCACGTTAACTGACGAAGAGGCAGCTGCTTTTTAGGATAAACATATGATGATAGAAAATACCAGTACAATATAAACAGATGAAGACGGACATATATAACCACTTACTTTGGAAATCTTTCTTTAAGCCTTTTCATACACTGCCGTGTTGGTCTTAAGTGTTCAGTCCACCTCACGATCTCTTTATATTCAGCTCGGGATAACTTCATGTTGCTTATTTTAACTGGCGGGAGCAAAGTGAAAAGAAGAAGCGACAAAGATAGATGATTCAACACAGAACACCTGGATGTCACACATGTAAACAACCACAGCTGTCAAAATCAGCTGCAGCAACATTGCTAACCCAGAGCATCTTCACGCTACCACAGCGTCCGCGCACACAGACAATATTTCGCCTCAAGTCAGTCTTTGCGCTAATAACTACTCTCATAATGGTGAAAATATGAATTACAACCTACCAGTTATAATGTGGAGTCAGGTAAAAGCTTGAAAACGGCACTAGCAGCTCTGCTTCCCGCTAGGAACTCAAAGAGGAAACGTTCGTACAAGAGGCAACCTGATTGGCTGGATAGTTTAGAACGCTGAGCATTGCGACGTTTGATTGGTGTTTTAAAAACAGTAGGCGGGAGTCGCTGCTGCTCATGCTGATAGCTCATCAACGGTCTGCATCATCAGCTGTTAGCAGTCAAAACTTGATATGTTCTCACGCTGCACGTAAAATCTCGTGGTAGGTCAAAAAATGGAATTCAAAGATTTCAGCACAATCATATGAAACATTATAATCGTAGAAATATTCTATTAAAAAGGAAGAGGACGTCTAAACCTGTGGTACTGTACAGTTCTAGCAATATGCTTACTCGACTTCATTGTATTAAGTGGCTTGATGGGTATAGGGATTTTTTCAGATAATAAAGTTCATTTCAGATATATATTCTCTCTAGATTTTATGAAAAAGTGAGTTTGCTTGCATGGTGCTTTTTAGTTTTCTTTTTGCAAAAGCTAAGGTAAATTATATATATAGTTATAATTATTTTATATTCAAGAATCAACATTATTATGAATAAACTTATTGCTAAAGGGTATTTGTTTGACCATTTCATTCTTGCTTTAACTTTGAATCTGGTTTGTATTTGAAAACTTTGTTTAATTCATCACTGCAATCATGTTCAGTTCTTAAACCTGGAAACAAATATGTCTTTTTTTTTTTTTTTTAAAGAGATTAAATAAGACTGTCTAGGCATGATAAAGATTTTTCACTTTCCTAATGTAGTCTCTTTATTTTGCAGGGATTTCTGTGAGCCACTTGTAGCCGGTGGCCTCAGGAGGATGAACACCTTCCCCCTCGACAGTGACGGTAATATTTCAAGTGCACTTAAAGTCTGTGAATTATTGCAGCGGAAATATACAGTGCAGAATTATTTTTACAACCTTAATTATTCCTAGTAAATGTAACATGTTGATCCAACTAGAGTATCTGTAATTCCACAGATTACTGAATTGTATTCAACAGCATCAACTTTTTTTTTTTTTAAGTTTTCAGTCAACATTGTTGATATTTTGTGTATGAATGAATACATTTGGATGTTCTTATATAACCTGAATAGGAATTAGAATACTTTCTACATGAAATATTTTTTTGTTCATTCATTCATTCATTCATTCATTCATCTTCATCCTCTTATTTAACTGGATCAAAGAGTCAGCAGTCTCCACAACTACCACCCAAATCACACTGTTCCATACTGTGAGCCTTTCTGCAGGGGTTACATGGGTTGGGAGGGTACTCTGCTGTTAGATATTGTTTTTGATCAAAGATTTTTTCGGTAGTTTACCATTTTGGTGAGTTTCCTTCTAATAAAAATGACAAAAATCCTAAAATCCTTCCAAAATCAAATCCAAGTCAGGATGGTGATATCAGATAATTTCAGGATAGAGTCCAACATTCTTTTGACATCAGCGTAGCTGGTTTCCCCCATTGTGAATGAACAATGCATCAATGAGCAGAAAGACTCTATTTGACCTGTGGTGCATCAGAAAATAGAGCCCATTGTTGTTGGGCAGTGTAGTATGATGACTGAGATGAGCCCAGGTCTCAGACTGTGTGTTCACCGGCACAGTCTCTGGCTTTGAAAGGGCTCGGCGCTCTGTGGCGGCTACAAAAGGGGAGCTGTGTAGTGGGATTGGTATTGGTCAGATAAGATCTCAGGCCTCTGAGGAAGTCTGGTCTGATTGCTACAAAGGGCTGAGGTCAGGGGCAGGAGGAGCAGCTTACTCATCTAGGTATCACAGGATCAGTGGTTTTTGGTGCGGAGCCACGTATGTAATAAGTATAAAAGGATCGGTGTAATGTGATGGTATAAAATGATATAAATGAAGGGAAAAAAAAAAGTTGGAGGGTAGTTTACTGTTACTGGCTCAAGGATTTAGGATTAGAGCGTTTGTCTTGCGAAGGTATTTAAAGCCCTATTACCATAAAAGGTGCACTTTTTAAAAATGCAATCTAAGATCAGTGATTTGAGCCAAGTCCACACTGCATTATCAAACTGCCACAGCTTAAGCGGGAGCGCTCCATTCTGCATATACAGTCTGTTTACAAATGCAGGTGGGACCACTAGGGGCAGAAATGATCCTTGATAAACTGCTTAGGATAAAATAACTGCACATTTAATACTGTATAATACATATAATACATGTATTAGACACTAGAATAAAAATGAATTGTTTTTTATTTTACCAGGATAACATAAACTGAATGTCCTATGTAAAAATGAAAATTTAAATTTAAAATGACAAAAACGACAATGTGAAGCTAAACAGTGACAGATTAGTGATGGAATCCTCTAAAAATGCAGCCATAGGAAGTAAAGGTACAATATACACTATAAAAGTGTATTATAGACAACTCAAACACATATACACGACATATGGATACATATACTATATACGTTAAACTGACAGAATAGCGCAATGTGAATTTAAATCTCCATTCAGCATCATTTTTTTGCGATTGAATGTAAAACAGAAATGTCAAGTCAAAGTACGTGAAAACATTTAGAGAAATATTCTCAGTTTTATAATCGAGAAAATTGTAGTGATGCATTCACAAAAAAGAAACGGAGGGAATGTAATTAATAATAAAATCACTGTCCACCAGGCAAAGGCAGACCTAATTATATAACACAAATACAGTTGGGTTCTGCTGTTAGACGGAAAAGAAACACCTCTAAATATTGAGCCCTTGTATTTCTCTGAAGCATTGACTCAGGTTGCACTTGTGTTGATCTCTGATGGCTATAAAGGCGGTCGGAGTGGCCTGTGATGAGAGAGAACCAGCCAAGGGAGGGAGATGCAGGGTTTGAAAAGACGAGCGCTCTGGATGCTGCATGTAAACAGGGCAGTGGTACACACCGTGCCGTTAACCAGCTGTGAAGACTGCTCACAGTGGGAGACGAATTTACAAAGAATGTCTGCCTCTGATATCCAGGAGACGCTGCACTGATCTCTGCTCCACTGCTCTCGGCACACTATTGCATTGCTAAGCACGGTACCACTAATGGCACTTATTTATATACCGTAATGCCTGGAAAACATTTACATTTTGCTTGCAGCAGGGAGAGTGAAAAGTCTGTGCCTGTACGGAAGAGATAAATTATTTAATTGTTTTTCTTTTTGTTGTTTTTGTTTTTTTTAATCACTGGCATCTTGTGTAGATTTCCCATGTTGTGTAATTCCCTTTCCTCATCAGACCATTTAAGGAAATAGCCTCCATCATAAAGTCGGCTGCCTACAAAGAGAGCATTTTGCTGCAGTAGATTTCAGCATTACTGTCATAATCTTTCCCTTTTTTTCCACTCTGTGGAAGTCGGTGACTTCACTCCCCCGCACCACAGAAATCGCTCTGCGATCTCCAATCATGGGGGAGTCTGGGATCTCGGCTCTTAAAAAAACACAGTTTAAACATGAGGCAAGCCATAACCAGGAAATGCCTGTAGTGTTAGCAAGGTATCGGATTCATGCGTTGCCCTCGGAACAGCATGACTGCCCCCGAAAATCCCACATCCATATTTTACGTCACGGGAGACAAGACACATGTGTTTTACCCGGGCTCTCTAAGCTGTTCTTCCCATTTATTTTATTATCTTTTAATGAATTTAATTAGATGACATGTAATTAAATGCAACTGTGTTGCTCTCCCTGCAACACACAAACACACACGCACAAAGACGTAGGGCGTAAACAGGTACACATTCAGGCTCCACATTTCCTTAAAAAACATGTGCAACCTGAGCAGATTTGCTGGATTAATAGGGGATTGATAATATTTTGGGATTGTATTTCAGCCTAAATGGCTGCACACGGAAACAAAGGCTGCAGCCCAGGCTCATTAATCATAGTCAACGGGTTCGCCCGGGTGCAATTTGCATGACCAGGGTGGCTGCACATGCTGCTGTTCGCCGTGGAGCTGCCTCCATTTGACCAGACCGTTAACGTGGCGTCAATCAAGAGCAGCCCTGATATTAATATGACAGAAGAAGAAAGAGGGGAGGAAAAAATGTCTTTCCTTTTTTTCCTATTTTGTTTTTTTTTTTCCCTCCCTGGAAGAAAGAGGAAGAAATACAATCAGGCCTAATTTTTGCTTATAAATTGCTACAGCATTTAATTTAGATATTAATCACACAGACAAGTAAAAAAATATATATATATATTCCTATTTCCACTGACTTCTGGGATAAATATATTGAGTCGGAATTGAGCAAAAAAAAAAAAACACTGCTGTAAACAATTATGCATTTTTGAGAGGAATTGTTTGTTTTCCTCCTGTTTTTTTTTTTTTTTTTTTTTTTTTTGGGTGACATCTCTCTATTGTAATTGTGGATAATTGGCTTGAAGCTGATGCAGTGGAGTTCACGGATGAAGATTCACAGATTTTTTTTTTCTTTCTTCCTTTTTTAACAAAGCTCTAATCCCACAACTGGCTCCATCCGGTGAATTTTAATTATCTGACAATGAACTTTGAGGAAGAGCCACTGTTTTAATATTTCCTTTACTTCTGTGTTTGTGTGTCTCCTTTATGCCTGGATGTGTGTTTGTGTGTGTGTGTTTGTGTGTGTGTGTGTGTGTGTGTGTGTGTGTGTGTCAGCATCAGCACACATATACATGTGAACGCGGCTTGTGTCTGGTCTGGACTCTCAGTTGCCGAGGCTCACGCTGTGCTCTCCCCCCCCGTCTCCCCCTCCGTCCCCTAATATCCTGGAGGCATTTTTCTCATTATCAAATATTGTTTGATGTCTTTGTTTCTTGATTATTAACCATGGTCACCAAACACTGGTCTGGATTGTTTAAAATTTAATTTTTAAGTGTCTGAATGTGTATGTGGGGGGGGTCGTGAAGTACCTGCAGAGGGGCTTGATGGCCGGGGGGGAATGTGGGGTAAATACACACACACACACACACACACACACACATACAAACATATTTTATGTTTACTATTTTTCACACCCAAATAGGAGAGGACACAGAGTGAAAAACACAATAAATCCTGGAGGAGAATCATTAGTGGAATCCTGGTAGTTTTTTATGACCATTGTTATTCAACGCTGTATTGAGACGCAGTAAATTATTCTGTTTATTACAGCTTTATGGATTCACTCCCATTTTTAGGAATAATTATATAGTTTCTCATCCTAGCTAAATAAACCCTCTCTCTGTCTGCTTCCTTTAAGTTCTATATATAGGGAATATATATATATATTTTTAATGATTTTCATTAGTGAATCCTTTTTTTGCTTGTGATTCATTTCACCCGTGCTGCACTGACCCGGTTTGTATATTCTGCTGTAATTTGAACATCATAAAGACAAACACGTTGCCCCAGGAATTTTAGGATTTATGAGTGGAATCGACAACACAAGCAAACAAATAGGGAAACAACACTCTCCCCCTAATGTCAGCATGTCAAAACTATATTGAATACTTGAAATATCTGTGTATCCCTGGCTGAATAGCAGCCATTGTATCAGTCTAATGATATTATCCTCTGAAATTTGGAGTGAAAGAAAAATGGCAGAAATGAAGAGCAGCACTGTCTGCCCCCGTTTTTATTTAAACAAATCGCAGGAGCAGGGGGTTTGTGAGGGGGGGGCTCCGGCTTAGGGAGAGAAGGAGCGATGCAGAGAGGGAGAAGGAGCGCTCTGTAAATGAAAGGTTATGCGTCGTCCCATGTGTTTGTATTGTCAATAACTGCGGACGGCTGTCGAGAAAGTGGGGAGATAAAGGTCAATAACTCAGGCAAATGCATTTGTGTTTGTTGGCTCCTGCTGATAGAACGCAGCCCACATCAGGGCCCGTGTCTGACACCACACAACAGTAACACAAACAGAATAGTCATTATTATCATTGTTTTTATTATTGTTTTTATTGTTGTTGTTGTTGTTGATGATGCTGATGCTGGAAATGAGAGGGAACCTCAGCACATGGCAGTGACAGCTGGCGTGGTGTCACTCAAACGTCACTCCGTAATGAAACACGCGGGAGATCAGAAAAAAAGATGATGATGTGTAAACACAAAGAGATTCTGCTGCTGCAGCAGGGTTTTGATATTTGCCTCATTTCCTTCAACTCTGAATAAAGATGACTGGTACAAGTTACTTCTTTACACACACTTGAGAAAAAGGTAAATACCACGACCACTAAATGTAAATGTGTTGCTGTTCAAGAGGAGATGAATCACATTTTTATATATTTTATTTAGGAAGGACTTATGGGTATTTTGAATATTCACATCTCACATAACAAAAAACAACTATAGAAAATAAGATAATGCAGCTATCTACATTTTACGTCAAAACTGCCAATCATATGCTTTAAAATACCAGTAGAAAATGGTTAAAATGAGACAAGTTCACTAGTAGTTAATTTTATGAAAATATAGCAAAATTCTGCTACAATTTTTGATAAACATTTACTATCATTTGTAAATGTGTAATTTAATGTTTGTGAAAAAATACACAAAATAATTTTTTTTTTTTTACCACATGCTGACAATGCATTTGAATATTTTTAAAAAAGTCACTTCTTTTATAAAAGAAGAAAGACAAGACTCGACAGTCAACAATAAAAGAGCAGCAACACATCACACTTCGAAATAGACGGTGTTTAGATCATGAGCCACAAATGAGTTTGAAACAACATATAAACTAAACGCAGTAAAAGAGTGAAAATCTGAATTCTGTAGTCATAATAAATTATATGACATTAACTATTGAAACATTTGGAGATTTACAGCCTTTCTTAACTCTAGTCTACTCTATAGTAGGCTTGTGATCACACATACATTTTGAGTGCAGTGTATCTGTAAAAAAAGACATCTAACATAATTTTAAGAAATAACTTTTTTTTTTGGAGTTGCAAACAAATTAAAAAAAAAAAAAACTTTTCAAATTGAAAGTGTTTCCTTCCTTTTTCCAAGACTCAAATGTCATGCAGAACTGGCTGCACTGCTCTTACATATGAGCTGCTGCTGAACGTTATTGTATTTCAGCCATTTAGTGAGTCTCTCTGTGGCCCCTGGTGTCGTAAACGTGCAATTAAGCAACTTAACTAATTCATGAGGAAACATTGTGAAACTAACGAAGGGCATAACTACTGTACAGACGCTGCTGTCATTGGTGAATATTGTTATTGTTTTGCTTTTAATTGCAGGAGGAGGCAGAGGAGGAGGAGGAGGAAGCAGCAGCGTGTTTGGAATATACGTGTGTGGTTGCCATAGCAGAGAGGAGAAACAGCGGCTCCCTCCTGACAGTTGTGTTCTAATGTCAGAGGTATGTGGAGGTGTTAACTTCCCCTGGTTTAACCAGTTACTAAACAAATGACCTTTTTTAACATCACGGCGCAGAGAGAGCAGATATGTGAGCACTAATCCCTCAGTAACAGAGTGAGAGCCTGCAGTCGTGGGTCTCTTTCCTTGTGGGGCTTCTCATTAAGAAACTTTTTTTTTTTTTTTTTATCATATGCATTTCACAGCCGTAAATCATATAAGGTAAATAAAAATAGGGTTTGCAGCCAAAAACAACCCAGGTTGCCTCTGCATTGAATCAGCCGACCAGAAGAATGTGCAAACCTGGTGTTTTTGTGGACAGAAGTTGAAGTAAAAAGGAAGATAGTAGTGTGCTTAAGAGGAAGAGGAGCCTCCTGTTTCTCCCCTTGTGTCACCCTCTCCCCAGTCAATTTGTTTGAGGAGCCTTGTAGTGGTTTACATTACATATGATTATGTAAATCCGCAGCTTTTTCCCCGTGCATTACGGGCCGGTGCATTGTGGAGATCTTTCTCTAAAGCAGTCAAGTAGCTATTTCTGAATTCTTTTATTATCTGAGAGGCAACAAAGAAAGTCTTTTGTTCACTGTTTTGCCTCACACACACTCGCTCACTCACACACACACACACACACACACACACACACACACATATAAAGATACATACACACATACTGCTCTGGTACATGACTTACTACTGTCCCCTAGTGGCGGCTCCCTCCTACAGTGTCTCCCCTTTAACTCTCAGTTTGCATCAACTTTCCACACTTCACCTGACTTCCTCCTCTCTCTCCCTCTGCCTTTCTCACCCCGTAGGCCTTATCATGCTCAAACATTTAGAAAGGGGTCGATTCCGCACACATTGTATGACAGAGAGCTCCAATTATGCGGCGCTGTGTCCACAGTGGCTTCACCCACCTTCAATGGAGGTCTAGAAGCGTGTAAACAAAAACAGGAACCCTGCTGTTTTGTGGCCATTGTGAGGAACCAGGGCTCGTGTCAATAAAGGATTGTTTAGTCAAGAGAGCCACAACTGAAACTGCAACGGAGAATGTTATCTTAGGAGGAGTGGGGGAAAAAAAAGAAGGTGTGTGTGAATAATGGGGCTAAAATGTAAGTATGATTGTTTGGACAAGCCCAATGACAGAGCACATGCGGGGAAAACCAGCCCAGAGCTTTTCTTTCACTGCTGCACTTTTGGAAAACATGACCTCAAATGCATCTGTTGATTTTGTGCCATCGTTCTGCAAGTGCTGATTGAATCTTTAACAGGAAGATTGCAACGTTGTCGCTCAGAAATCTCTTTTCATCCACTTCTTTTGCATGAAAAATACTGACATAATTGTAACAACACCCCCTTCAAAATTCTACGTTTGTTTCTATCGTCTGACAGTTATTTCCAAAACAAATAATATGAAATACCTGTTTTTTTCAGATTCTCAATTTCTAGCAAAGAATTGTTACTTAAGGAGAGTAGAAATTAATTTACATTTATATGAATTGACACAAGCTATCGGTCATTTCTGCCTTTTTGCAGTGTCAATTCTTAGAAAACGTTTTTTAACACATCTATTTAAAATGTAATAATTACGAGAAAAATATCCACTGTTTGTGGAGTTGGTGCTAAAAAAAATCCTGCAAATAAAAGAAGATAAAGATTTTTTCTGTCATAGTTTATTTAATAATAATATTTAATTATTTACAAACCTTTGACTATATATATATATGTGTGTGTGTGTGTGTGTGTGTATATATATGTTGGATATTCTAATACAATTCTAAGTTGTAGTTGGAGCCAAAATAATAAAATTGCTTAGCATAAAAATATATTTGTTGCATTATGTTGTTGTTCCTTTCTGGTATTTTTAGAACAGAATCAGTATTTTGACCATTTCATTTTTTACTTACCTTTTTTATTACAGAATTTTGTGACTAGTTTTATAGGCAATTAAAAAAGTTTGATTTTAAAAGCAATATTATTTTTTCACATCAGTTATTTATATTAAATTAATTTCTATTCACTGCATTTTTACTACTCTAGAATTTGGCTTTGTAAAAGGTTCCAAATATTATTGTAAATAAATAATAAGAAATCACCATAAGACCTGACAATAGAAATGGCTATTTGTCTCAGTGTAAATCAGAGGGAAACAATCCTTGTGTGATTCTCTCTTCCTCTCTGCTCCACTGAACCTTTCTCTCAGGTAATTATTAATTTATGCAATTTTAGATTTTTTTTTTCCCTCCTGTTATTCCTTTCTTCACCAATGTTATTCCTGCTCTAATTGGTGTGATAACCTGGAACAGTGCTAATAAACAACAGGGCAAAGGGGTTGGAGATGATGTGGGGGGGGTCACTCCTCAGTGACAGATGCATGGACACACACAGTCAAGTCAGTCATGTCAAATGACCAATTATACATTTTATGGAGGATGGCACCTCCCCGTCTCCAGTGCCCCGCTCCTCCTGGGATGGCTCTCCAGTGAGAGGGCTATCACTCAGAGCCCAACCACACTCATTCATTAGCCTGTTAAGATGGGCATCAATTATTCATTAAGAAGGTGGCTGCAGTGGATTATTTCTGTCAGTGTTCGGCTTATTGTATCAAAGGTTGATTATGGCCGGGCTGATTTAGTAATGCCGTGTCGTCACGGTGATCGATCAGGGAGAAATATGGGATTTTTCACAGACAAAAAAAAAAAAATTGTTCATTTTTCCACTTCCTCAGAAGTTCCAGTACTCGTTGCACCCGTGGCTTCTGTAGTCAAGCAGCTGTCACGGAAGTTTTAGTTTGATGACATGATTGTAGCTGTGATTTCTTTCAGTGTTATCACTGTACAGTACAGTAAATCAGCAGGTCGTATTTAGTTTCCTGTCCCTCCTGAACAATCCTCTGCTCACCTTTTTAACGCTCCGCTCCTCCACAGGATAATCCCTAAAAATTCACACTCACTCCACTCTGTAAAGTCTTTTTATTGGAACGTTAACTAGTCCTACGGGGATTTTTGGAGGAGGTGGCGTAACAGTGTGAGAGCTCTGTGAGAAGGTTCCAGTGAAATAGTCACATTAAACCCACTGTAGTCGCACACTCTGCTCTGGGGGAGAATCTGCTGGTTGTTTCATCAGCCACTGTCTACAGTACGTTGGTGGAACTCGCAGAAGAACTTCTAGGGATGTGGTTTTAACTTCACTGATGCTCAGTGACAGTATGGAGATACTAGTCACCGACTAGTTTGGGAAAGGATAGAAGTATAACAGAATAGGCAGAGAACAGAATCAGAAATAAAAAATAAATACGACTTATATAAAAAACTTATATAAAATCTATATTACGTACTTATAATGCATTATGTACTATACTCTATCCTAGTTCTAATTGTGAAGAAAGAATTGAATTGAGTAGAAAATAAAACTCAAGAAAATAAAGCAGAACAAACATTAACATGGCAATAGAATGGAATATATGAAGTACAATTGGTTACAATAAGATTGACTGGCATGAAATCAATAGTGTTCCATGCCGGTAAGTATCAGCGTAATAGTGTAGAGCAGACCTGGGCCAAACTAAGGCCCGGGGGCTGGATGAAGGCCGTGTGGCGTTTTAATCCGGCCAGAATTATACTTTTAATTCATATTATCTCACCCTTCTGCCTTTTCCCTGCAAAACCAGCATTTCCCCAATAGATAGTCTAAAGAGGCTTAAAGCATTAGAGCATTTTAGCCTTTATCTAATGCTTTACTCATCATTTATCTTAGTTCACTGAAATACTCTGATCCTGACCTGGGCCGTGACTCAGATTTTAGTGGCACACGAGTCAAAATAATGGCCCAGGTCTGGTGTAGAGATAATGATATGTGATAAAGGAAATTGGTACTAAAGAACACAATTTAACCGAATATAAATTAATTTAACACGATAACAGTGGTAAAATTAAAGAAATTATTAATAAAATAGAATATAGTGGAAAAGAAAACCAGGTATATAATGATTTGTAGAGATTTAGTTGGTGGGACACAGACTTAGAGATGATAAAAAAATGACGATAAAAAAGGTGTGACAAATGTACATAGCATAATTATAATAATTACGGTTCCAGGTTCTTGTGCTCAGGGTTGTTTATTAACCGACTCGTCCTCTGCCTTTGACCCACAGTGTTCTTTGATGAAAAGTTGACCAAGTGAAGTGCCGTGGAGCAAACAGGCCGAGAGCGAGCCAACATTTCAGCAAATACAGATGGAGTGTTTGAGAGATTAGCATCCTTTTAACAACACACCGCGGTGCACTTCAGGTTCAGGTTTCATGTTGGGCTTTTCAGTGACAGATCTGACTTGGTACTCAGGAAATGATAGCATTAGTCAAAGCAGTTGAGTCAAAACCCAAAGTCCAGAGAGAAAGAAAGTTGGCACACCCCAGTGAAGAGGGTGGAAACAGAGAGAGGTTTTTTTTTTTTCTCTCTTAAATGCACTTGACATAGTTAGTCTCCAAATCAAAATACAATAGAGTGAGGTCTTAGTGAGGACACGCATCCATCTGATGTTTGGTCACTGAAAGTGGCGAAGGGTAATGTTTCACTACGAAGTGAGGAAGTTAGTGAGGAAGAATAGTCATTCATAGGCTGCAGACCACCTCAGATGAACTACATTTGTTGGTGTTGTAATAAAAAAAAATATATTGTTGCAATGATATGTTTTGTTTAGTAAAAAATATCCTTTTTATTTTAAATATTTTTCTTTCAGAATCACAAGGTAGCTCTGGATAAATCATGAATAAATGTGTTTAAAATATTATGATCATTCACATATGATAATAACGACAGGCAATTATGAATAACAGTGGTTGTAACTTCTTCTTTTTTTCCTTTCGGCTTGTCCTTTTTTTCAGGGGTTGTCACAGCAAGTCAACATTTTCCATTTTCCCTGTTGTCCTCTGTATCTTCTACTTTAACTCCAACTACCTCCATGTCCTCCGTCACTGCATCCATCAATCTCCTCTTTGGCCTTCCTCCTTGTAACTAATTATGATTCATCTTGACCTATGTTTAAGTCTAAATCTAAACTATTAGTTTTCAGTTAATTCTTAAAGTCCGATTTGCAGTTATTGGAACTCTGGAGACTTAGGATCGACTGTATGACAACAGCACTTATTCCAGAAAGATCTTAGATTTGCTTGACTGGGATATATGTTACACATCCTACTGGCCTGCCTGCAGTCCATATGACTCATTATGGAGACAATGGTACGATGTGCTTTTGTGCACATTTGGAGTTTTGAACACAATTTAGAAACTCCTGTAAGTCTTTGTTGAAAAGTGTGATTTGGTTTTAACTTAAACCTTACCCTGGTATTTAGCTATTTTTATTATTATTATCTTTAATATTATACAAGTTCAATTAGAGGATATAATAACTAAAAGTTGCTATTTTCATTATTAAAATTATATACTGTATATATATATATACATATATATATATATATTTGAATGAGTATCTGGCAAAAAAAGTTTTTCTTAAATTTGTGAAGAAATTTTTTATTTTTTCTTTATACTTTATTTCAGTGCTACTTCCTGTTTGAGTGACACACAGCAGAGGGAACTCTTTGGCGTACTTTCTGCAATCCTTTGCCTTCCTACGACTCTGCCCCTGTGATTGTTACGGCAATATTTAAGTGTCAGCTCGTCACACAATGTCATCACTTCCGAAGGTAAGAAAAACTCAGAGGACAAACACACGCTGTAGGTGCGTTGGTGTTTTTAAGGGAGCATTAGTGCAGGACAAACGTTGTGATGAGGTGACAGAGAGCAGACCTTGGACTTGGCCCCGACCGTTGAGCCACAGCAGGCGCTCGCACATGATGCAATGACAGCTCCAGGAGATGGCGGGGGAAATTAATTCTCGCCCCATGTAAAGAAACTATTCATAACAGCTTTTGCCTGAGAAAACATTAAGCATTTTTCATGTGGATCAAAGTGGCCATCTGGTTTAATTCACACAGGCTTTGCCTTATTCACACTCCTCCTCCTGCTCTTTCACTAATCTCAGTGGATTAGCTTAATTTTTACCCCCCTCGCTCCTCCTTCTCCCTGCAGGTTTGTGCAGCACTTGCAGAGTGAGGCTCTACCTCTCTCTCTCTCTGCCTCTCTCTCAAGAATGTGTCTAATTTAGTGGCTAAGAGGCAGATTTATACCTGTGCTAGTTATGGAGAAGGTTGCTCCCTGGAGGAGCCCAATGACTGTTTACGGGCGGCCCGACAATGCCTTAGCAGATGATGAAGCACCTGCCAGAGCTCCCCATCGTCTGTTCCATCCCTTTCTGTCTGTCGGCTCGCCTCCCTTCCCCTCGTCTTCTTTCTCCTTTTTTCCCCTCTTTCTCCTTCATTCCATTCTGCATCCTTCCCTCCTTTCCTCGGCGTTGTGTCTGTTCTCTACATCTCTCCTCCTGTTACCCCGCAGTCAAGCCTTTAACTCCCAGACCCATCTGATCCCTGCAGACTGAGTCCAACCACTGACCGTGTCCACCACAGAGAAACGGAGAGTTTCCTGTTTGCTTCTCTCACACACACAAAAGCTTGCGCCCATTCTGGATAAACACATTGACAGCGACACGCACACACGCACGGTGAACAAAACTATGGTCAGTTTTTGTTTATCACAAGGAAAGGCAATATGAGGATTGTTTCAGAGCAGTGTCATCAGGTGAAATGTATCGTCGTCAACCATTTGCTTTATACGTCTGGGCTGGAGGCTGAGGCCGTTTTGGGAAACAGGAAAAGTATCATATCATATGACCTTCTCTTGTATAAAAGTAAACTATCAGTTGTAAATTCAATACACAACTACAGCAGGGAGTGTGTGTCTGTGTGTGTTCCAAGAGAAGTGAGAACCGTGTGGCAGAGGTGACATTAGCACTTTGGGTTAGACTATAATTCAAACTCTTTTTTTTAAAATTTAGTTAACAGACTTTTATGACAAACGAGCTGAGTTTTGAGGATTCAAGGACCTGGAAATTAATAATGAATAACCTTCTTATCCACGTCACAGCAGCAGCTGTTTCCATTACTGCCACCCAAAGCACACTATACCGTACCGTGATCTTTCCTGTGAGTGGTGAGCCCACAGGGGGTTGAACCTGAAGCCTTGTGGACCCAAGTCTGCTTCGTTAACCGCTAGGCCACTGCTGCCACCAGCAATAATAAATATATTGAATCAATAAATAATAAAAAAAACAAACATATAGTATAAAGTATACATTTTGTAAATGATGAATATAATATATTTATATGTAAAATAAATATTATAATATTTATTCTGAATAAACATTAGACTTTGTCTTGCATAGAATTTTCACTATTCAAAATATATAAAATATATTTTTGATTATTTTTATGGGATAAACTACTGAAAATTAGACTATTTAAAAAATAAGGTTTACTTTTTTGTTCAGCGCCTAGGTTTACTAAGAATTGTTAAGTAAGGTAACTCAGTGACCTCTTGTTACAGGCATCACTTGTTTGTTTTATGTTCAAAATACTTTAGCATCATTAATATATCATATCATATACTTTATCATCATTAACATATCATTAATAAATAGAAATATATGAAATATTCAGTAAGAAATCCATCAATCAAGAATGAACTCAGATCAATTTAGCCTTTATTTAACTGGGTGGATTACCATGGCTGTGAACTTTGTATTTCCTGCAGTGGAACTCTATTAAAATGATTCATAAATCCCCACATTACATTATTCACTGTGTGTTTTCCCCCTCGTGTCACATGGACATTAAATCCTCACAGTCCGAGCGGCTCCTGCTCACGCTGCTCTAATTCCACTTCTTTCTTCCTTTTCAAACATCCACGCCGCTTTATACTCAATGGGCCGTAACTCGTTAATGCACGTGGTATAATTTTGCACCTGTAATTAAGTGTCACTTTATAAACACACAAACACTAATAATACCCTGAGCTTTTCTGGGTGAGCCCACTAGTGGCAGAAGCCCATCCATCAATGTCCCTAATGAGGCTCCATGTAGACAAGTCAGTGGAGGCTTCACTCCTGGGCCGTTCACTCCTCGTTCTGCTGCTCCTCTGCCACCACCACCCAAACAACCCAGCTGTAATTTGTGTGTATTAACACACAACATTGTATACTTACAACACGAGAATGGACAGTACTGTGTGTGCAAGTGTGTAGTAATGCAGTACAGGGTGAGGTTTATTTTAACACCCCTGTTTTTATTTTTGGTGTGTACCAGCCTTACTTTTACTGCAATAGTTAGCTCATATTATTTCGCTTATTATATTTAATTTTGGATATTCTTGTTGTTAGTCGGGAGCAGTGGTGACCTAGTGGTTAAGGAGCCAGACTGAGGGTTCCTGGTTGCAATCCCCCAACTGCCAAGTTAACACGACGTCACAATGACAAGGAGTTTGCTTTTCTTCCTTTCCTGTTTTATGCTTCACTTTGGTGTGAAAATCCAGGGTTCACGTTCAAATCCCGGGTTAGTTTGGCTTTCAGAAGGCGCCACCACCTGCAGGAAGGTAGGTTACAGTGCAATGTGGTTTGGGTGGCAGTTGTGGAGACTGCTGCTCACCGCAAGCCAGTAATGGATAGGCTGATGAAGATGGGGATAGTTTTTAGAAATGAAGAAATATACAATTAACAATTGAGTGTTCAGAGGAGGGACAGTGATTATATTGGTAGAAGAATGCTACAGATGGAGCTACCAGGTAGGAGACAATTAGGAGATTGATGGAGGGAGTTGGAGTTGAGGATACAGAGGACAGGGGGAGATGGAAATTGTTGACTTGCTGTGGCAACCTCCGAAAAAAGGGACAAGCCAAAAGGAAAAGAAGAGGAATTGAGTGTACTTTCAAAACTCGTTATTTCACCGCTTATATTTCCATTAATTTCTTGCCTTAATGGAAAAAAAAAGAAATTCTGTAATCAAGTATTTTTTTTGCCGCCTTCTCCTTTTTCGTTTTTCCTTCCTGTCCATGTCCCTTCAACAATACAAAGACACATCTTAACTCAATAACTTTCTTTGCTTATCTTCCCTTTTTGCCTTCTTTCGATTTACTTCGTCCTTTAATTTTGCCATTTAGTTTTTTGTTGTCCTCTTTGTTGAACTTCTTGGATTCAGTGATGTCACTTTTTTGGCTATTTTTTCCTCTTCACCTTCATTAAAGGTTGTTTTGGAAAACATTGTGTCCTTTCACAAAATAGTGAAGAGTTGGCTTAATGATACACAAAGATGTACACTGCCTCAATACTGTACTTCTACTAACTGACCCCAAGTGTCTCTGTAGATATGCCATCATTTATTTCGCACGTCAAAACATTAGTTTTGGGACTAATGGCCTTGGAAAGTGTTGTGTCCAAGATCGATTTGGACCAATGAGAGTCCACCACAGGACATTAGCCAAACGAAAAGCAGCTGTGTGCTACTGGGAAACGCAGCATGCACCGACATAGTTAATGCAACAAAAGCATATGTATAAGGTAGGAAGAAAAACAAGGAGGCTAACGAGGATTTGTTTATTTATGGCCCCAGTAAAGCCGACACTGTACACTGAATCTTTTACACAGCTTGTGAATGATAATATGATAATCCTCCTCCTTCTCCTCCTCCTCCTCCTCCTCTCCTCTCCTCTCCTCTCTTGCCTTCTCTTATTCTCCGCACAGAATGTGGTCGACGTGTTTAGCAGACAGATAGATATAGCGTTTCAGGAGCTGAGGCCCTCGCGCAGTCGGACAGATTTCATGACACGGGCTTCGAGCCGCACTCAGGATCCTGCAGAGATGAGAGGAAGTTTCTCAACACCACATTTACAGTATCATTAGGAGTGACAAAAACGTATTCCAGTGACATGTAACAATAATAATATTAACACAAAGGTCAGGCCGCCTTATGCAGATGTAAATATTATGTCTTCACTGGAGCTGTTTGGGTCCAAAAGTCTAACACAGTGGTAAAGAAAAGGAAACCGTGAGATCAGAAAATGACAAGGCTACTGTAACTGTGAATAGTAGTGTGTTGTACAGTATTTGTAATTATTTGGTTTTTCAGGGGGTAGTGATGGCCAGACTGGGGTCCGGAGGGTACCAGGTTCGAATCCACTTAATGCCAATTCATCACTGAGGTCCACTGTCCTCCCTCACTGCTGCCCCCTGTTCACTTTGGTGATGGGTTAAATACAGAGGCTACATTTCGTTGTGTGCAGTGGTGTGAATCACAATAACAAGGAATTTGCTTTCCTTTCCTTCCTTTTCTGTTGCATTGCATTTGTAATGACGTTTTGAGCACTGCATCATATATAAGAATATTTCATCCTCATTTTTTTTTTTTCCTTTCCTTTATGACTCTGTGGCCTCCACAACCTGCTCAGAGTAAGACAACAGCTGTGTTGAATGTTACTTTTCCTATTTCACTCTTGGTGAAAATTGGTCAACCACCCAAATAAGACATGAAACAAATCATGAAAATTAGAATTATTTTCACAAAATGATCAGATACAGTTAGTAGGTAAGTTAGCTGTACATGGAGCTCTCTGTAGAAAAATAGTTAATATTAGAGTAAACTGTATAATTCAAGATTAAAAAAATATATATATTGCGCAGAAAACTATATTAACATAAGTCAGAGTTGTAAAAATTGCTAAAGTTGCAGTTATTAGCAAAAAGATGCTTTAGATTAGTTGTTGTACTGACAATTAATAAAAAAAAATGCAGATAAAAGTTAGTCCACATATCAATTTGACCTAAAATGTTTGACGAAAATGGCCTGCTAGCCTGAAAAAAAAAAAAAATTTCACCAAACTTCAATATGTCAGTTTCGATGTACCATAAAAGCGTCCAAACGTAAACGTCTAATTGAAATCTGTGTGACTTTCCTCTATTCTCTGTTGACGTAAAGCTGCTGATTAGTCTGCATTAATGTAATAATTAATAGCGGCCACTCTTCAAATGCTTTCAGCCTTCTTTTCATATTTTTTTTTTCTCTCGTACTTGTCAAATGAAAAGCACCAGTCAGCGGGTAATGACAGAGGAAGTGACGTGTGACGACTATGACCTGCCACCGCGGTCGCTTTTTCTAAAAGCAAAAGGAGGTGGCCGCGACTCCACGCTAATGGAGGAGGAGAAAATGGCTGTGTCGCTCCTGTCAATGCATTATGTTTTAAATGTAGACAGTTGTTGTCGCTCCTGCAGGCCCATAATTTTATGCCATTAAAAGTGCCAAGAAGGAAAGAGTGAGGGAGGGAGAAAAGGAGGGAGGAGGGCTGTAAAGTGAAGGAGTTTTTTTTTTTTTTTTCCTTTTTTTTAAGCTCCCTCATGTTCCTTTCAAACCTGATTCCCTGCTACTTTTGTGCAGGAAACTTTTGGCGTCTCTTGAAAGCCTAAAGACTAGTTGTGGATTTTAAGTGATCATAAAGTCAATCATGTTCTTTGGAATTACCCAGCGTTCTCTGCCAGTTCCTTTTCACTGAGATGTGTGGGAGTGGGGGCCTGCAATAGTGTGTGTGTGTGTGTATAATGCCCACTATGTACATTAATGCACACACTGTTAAGTGAGTGGGAGGCAGGAGAAGTAGGAGACGGAGAGAGGAATGAGAAGTGATGGAAGAGGAGAAATGTGGTTGCATTGCTGAGATGGTAGTAACTTAAGAGGAGGAGAAATCTGCAGGGTTTTTAACACATGGTACTGTTGTTCAAAGTCACCAGGAACTGTCAGTAGAAAAAAAAAAAAAAAAAAAAAAAAAAAAAAAACAGGGGAAAAATTTAGTGTTTCCCCAGAAATGTTCCATTTGTGGTTAGGTCTTTGTGGTTTCCCCTGTTGTGTTTGACATTTTTGAAATAGAGCTAACAAATTAAGCTACAGGCTAATAAAAGCCAGTACAGAAATAAGCTATAAGTTAACTTGAAATATGGCACAGATAACAGGAAGGGAACGAAGGAAAGTAAAGCAACTAAGATAACTAATTGTAAGGTAAGAAGCCAAATTCGCAAATATATATATAAAGATGGTAAGGAAAAAATGATTATCGTTGACTTACAGAAAGCTGTTAGTTCCTGCATATAGTTAAAAAAATATAGTTGCCACCAAATAGTTTTTTACAGATTGGTATTTGCAGACATAACAATAAGCTAACACATTATCTAATTAAAAATTAAATTACATAAAAGCACAGTGAACGTATAAAAGTTTGGGGAACACCAAGGTAGTTGCTAAAACATAACTGATCATGAAAAAGCAAAAATAAATAGTTTGAAACAGATGACGCAAAAAAAAAAAGAGCAAAAGTTGTCACTGTATGTAACAACATTTCATTTTCCCGAAGGATACTCCAGAGGGACTGATGTAAAGTTCTATCTATCTAACATGGTAGTAACCATGATTCTGTGTAGATGCAACATGTAACACATTAAGTTAGTGTAACATTAAGCCAGCAGTATGTTGTGTAGCGCTTACAATGACTCTTTTTTTACTGTTGCGTTGGATTTGTAATGATATTTTGAGCACAACAAGGCATCACAGAATATTTCTTTTTTGATTGCCTTCTTGTCACCTAGTTTGTGAATTAACTTTCCTTATGACTTTGTGGCCTCCACATCTTGTTCAGAGTAAGACAAAAGCTATGTCAAACGTTACGTTTCCCTTTTTTTACTCTTGGAGAAAATTGCACAGTTTGTGTCGACCGTCCAACTGAGACGCGAAACAAATCCTGAGGCCAAATTACAATGCCCCGCAGGTCGTAGAAACTCTGACACTTCTTTATGAATTGCCATTAATCGAAAAAATTGGTGGCGAGAATTACTGTCACTTGTTCTGATTTGTATGCATGACAACCTTTTTTTCATCTGAAAGAACACTAGACCCCACAAGGTCTTTCCATTATGGTTAAACATTTGCAATTATGATGAACTCCAGCAGCTTATCTTAAAAGGCACAGGTTCCTAGTGATGGACAAGCCGACGTTTTAGCGACGAAATAAACTGCTCTGAGCTGATGAAATAAAGATTGCTTTACCTCAGGGTGCACTCGAATTAAATTATCAAGATCAGCGTGTGTGTGCACGCCTGCCTTTAACTCCGTTACAGCAGAACGGCCTCACACAACACTTGTTCTGTAGGGTGTTTGTGTGAAACAACTGTAGAGCGTCCGTGATGCGCAGTCTGTCTTCTTCTCATCGTCTGTCATACGCTGCTCCTTCACATGTTGTCTGAAGGCCTCACAGCTTCTCTTTTCATCCATTCAGAGAAATCGACTGATGGGAAAACCATGTGGTGTCCCCCGGAGGTCGAGGGAGAGGGCTCCGCAGTTTTATGTGTGCAGATAAACATGGGCCCAGTGGCTTGTCAGAAGCCAGCGGACAGAGCCCAGAGTCCTCTGCCTTAAAACAATGTTGGTGTTGGGGCGTGAGGGACTGTGACTGAGAATGGGAAACACCTGTGCTGGGGTGAGCAGCCGGGCAGTACATGCCGGACGGGGGGCTTGGGGGGTGAAAGTGGTGGAGGGGGCTGACCACTGTTGGAAAAAAAATTAAGAGGAAAGCAAGGTAGGAGGCTGGGGTCATAACAGCAAGAAAGTCCACCGCTTCCTGCTTCCTTGGCTAAGAAGTGCGGCTGGGAATGAATTAGTTCCAGTAATTTCTCGGTCACTGTCCGTTTCGGATTCTCTAAGGAAAGAAAAAGTACCCCTGGTCTCAGCCTCCAGTGTTCAGTCATTAGCAAAGACCAACAGAAATACAGACCTAAGCTTTCACTCTATGTTGAAAAGAGAAATAAATCAAAAATACATTTTTTAAATTAAATTTTTTGTGCATGTAAATAATACTAATACTACTACTAATATTAATAATAAAAGATGGTGTAGATCACACAGGCGGCCACTGGAGGTGCTGTTGAGTATGCTGTTCCATCGGTCTTGGACCCAGTACTATCTGTGTGTTGGGCAATCATGATTTAAAATTTAATTTAATTTTTTTTTTTTGTCATTATGACATTGTAATTCACACCACTGCACACAACGAAATGTCACCTCTGCATTTAACCCATCACCAGGTCCACTTCCTTAACCACTAAGCCTCCAACTGCCCCATGATAATCGTTACACTTAGCAAGAAAGTAGTGGAAGCGCTTGTTTTACTGACCAACATTTATCACGCAACCAAATCACTAATGTAACATTATGTCTATGTTTTTTCATTTTATGTAATAAAAGTACAATGAGGTCAAAGAACTGTAAAGCTGTTGGCATTAAAAAAAATACTAATAATATTTCCCAATGTATCTATTCATTACACTGTAATGATTAACTTCTCTAGATCCAGATTTTACTTTAATTTGAAACTCAAAAAAAAAAAATAAAAATGAAGAAGAAATTACAAACACATACATGCACGTGAACGTTTGTTGACATATTCAGTCAGAGTTGAGCTGAACTGACAAAGTCATTTAGCGATAAATGATTGATTGTTGAAGTATTTGCAGCTTCGGATCCAAACTCCACTGAACAGTTTTCAAATAGCTGTAGGAATTGAATCACAAGGAAAATAGAAGCAACAAATCAGTGAAAAATACTGTGAAACTGATAAATATGTATCTGACCTGTGGGCTCCCCTTTCTGTAACGCTGCGTGGGCCCACCCTCTGCATGGAAACCACTGATCAACCATAGTTCATAGATTGTCTAATAAAATTGCTGAAACTTGCGTTGATGGTTTAGTTGTCCAGCCCTGTTTTCTCATCATCCATTAATGCAACATTACTTTCCTGTTTCAAAGGAGCAAAGACAGAAACCTAAAAGACGTATCTTAAAACTTAGAGGAAAATAGGTGCAAACATAGAGCACCATAAACATTTCTCAAATGGAACCAAGCACAGCAACTTCCCCACATGACTTCCAGCTGCAGCTACACATCCATCAGGCAACTCAGCGCTCCACCCTTCAAGTTAGGTTGATCATTCCCCAACTCTCCCTCCTCTATCCTCAGGTACCTGCTGTCAATTTATCAGACAATTCCTTTTAATTTCACACTTTACACAGTGTAGACTCCATCTCAGCAGAAGCTCCAACCAGTGAGGAGAAGCAGGTTAGAATGGGGGCAGGATATGAGCTTTCTGTCCACATGTTTTCCCCTAAATCTGTCAATATTAAGGAGTTCTTTTGTTTTTTTTTTGTGATGAAATATTAAAGCTTTTTTTTCCTCCAAACAGCACAGCTTCAAATGTATGAAGAGGTTTTTTAGGTTGTTTGTTCATAGATAAAGGGTTAGAAGCAGACTGTTAGTTAGTGCAAATGTATTGGAAAGCTGAAGAGATTGGATCTTAGGTTGAACCATGGAAATCTGTGAAAATTAAAGATACTAGGGGTCTTTGGTTTACAAAGTCCTCAGGGTAGGATTTTTGCTGTTGATGTTGACACAATTAACGCATATATTTAATATGGAATTCTTGTTATTTATCTCTGAAGAGAAAAATGTGTCTCTTTACATTCACTGTCCATACACCATATTTTTTTATTTATTACATCTTTGTCTGTAAGTCTGTGAAGTATAAGGAAAAAAAATAAAGTGTGTTTTCGGTAACAAGAAAAAATATCAATGCATAGTTTTCATTGCATTTGTGGGTGGTAGTGGCAGCCTGGCGGTTAAGGAAGCAGACCTGGGTCCACAAGGCTCCAGGTTTGAATCCACTAGTCACTGATGTGATCCGAGCATAGCACTGTCCTGTCCCACGTAACTTCCAATGAATCTTAAGCTCATAAAAATATGACTTACATGAAGCTTGCAGCAAAAATATGTCATCACAAATGCTGCCCATTCTGTAAAGCAAATCGTAACAGGCAGAACTAGCATTTTTTTAAAGGTTGTGGTTGCATGGTTTGAGAGGCGATTGTGCTTGACCAATCCAGTCGCTGTTTGAGGATAATATTTTATCAACATGGCTGCCTTTATGGTTTTACTCAATGTTACTGATGAAGAGGAATTCTCACAAAAGTCTACTACAGTGTTGGAAGTGGACGCATTCACATAAACTTGAATGAGTTGAAACAAAGAATAATGGCAAAATATCTCAGCATACACTAAAATATAGGGGACATTTGTGATAAACCTCTATGGACAGATATTGATGATGTTTTCATTGGGCCTAATATGTAATTGTATCAAAGCAGACTTGGGTCCCAAATGTTTAAGGTTTGAATCCACCAGCTGCCAGATTGCCACTCAGTTGCTCTGATCATAGCACTATTCTGTCCTACATAACTTCTAGTGCAGCACTTCTCAATTATTTTCAATTAACTATAAATAAGAGCATTTGTCTATAAAATAGTTCTAGCTACACCTCTGCATAACATCGTATCCTTGTTAACATAAAGAAAACAAAAAGAAAGAGATATAGTTCAACTCACTGCGCACAATGGGCAATGAGAGCGCCACTGCCAACTACTGGAGTGGATGTGCAATTACACTTTATTGTAGTACGGTTAAAAAAAAAAAAAAAAGGTTCCCAGGGTCACACGCGCTCCCCTCAGCATCGCACCGCACCCCCCAGGAGGGCCTGTCTCACTATTTGAGAAGCACTGTTCTAGTGGAATCACCACCCACAGGAAGGCTTTTAGTATGGAGCAGTGTGATTTGGGTGGCAGTCATGGAGACGAGTAACATCCCCTTTAACTTCCAAACTTGGATGTAAGTTCATGAGACCCTGTTGTCCAAAACGTGGGCTTTCAGAGCATTTTGTGACGACTGCTTCAACGTCAGTAGTTGTAAGCATTTGGCCTTTCCTATTGTTTTAACTAAAATGTTATTCCTAGCGAATGTGACATTCTCCGCCGTTGTTTTATACGGTTAATTCTGGTCTGTGTGACTCTTTACTTTACAATATTGTTGGAATGATCTTGATTAACAATTTCTAGCAAAACAAAGCCAGTAAAGAGTGGTGCAGCATAACGTGTTTGGGAACAACTGCTTTCAGCATTTTACACAGCACTCGCTCTGTTCTAGTAATTAGCATCAGCTGTATTGTAGTAACAAATACATAAAACTGCATCATTATGTTGATGTCCCGCTCTTTACTGTTGGCTTCATTGTTCTCTCTTTGAATCAGAGAAATGTCAATAGGGTAAATTATTACTATAGCAGACGTGTCACAAATTGGGATTGCATTCCTATTGTCTCTCCCTCCCTCTTTCTCACACACTCTTCCTCCCCCTCTCTAACAAAATTAATTACAGTATGTTTTATGTTATGAAGGTGTCAAGGAGAAATGATGAATGGCTTGTAATATCAAAAGATTAAAGACACAATGCAATGAAGGACGCATCTGCTTACATTGTAGTGACACTCACTTGCACACACACAAACACACACATACACACACAGCATAGTCTCCAGGGCTGTTGATATCTGCTTTCATATTAGATATTAACTTACTAGAGAAGCGATTATGGCCACAACGCCATTACCGGCGGTGGAGGGACATAATAGAGGTGAACTTTTCAAAAAGGTCCTCATATTTGCAGTTCTTGATAAAATTCCATATTGATACGTACAGCCCTGTCCTCGTTATGGCCACAGATGAAAAAGAGCATTTCAGCTTTTCTTAATGAGCACAGTCGCAGTGAAGGTCATCTTAATGGGGTTCAACTTGCTGTCGGGAGCCAGAGGTAATATTCTAATGAGACAGAGCCACTACGCCAGCTCAGTAATTCTGTAATTGCACCCATGGATGCCGTTTTATTGTTGCCTGCGCCGTAGCATTGAAGTCCTTTGTCGTAATTTGCAACAGTGCTTGTCCTCTCTGGTCTGATTTGGTGGTCGGGAAGCAGAGCTGAGTGCAAACATGCACACATGGAGATGCACAAAAACACACCAACGCTCATGATCATTACCATACTTCAAATCCACTTCAGATGCTCCAGACTTTATTGGAAGATACAGTTTATTCATTGCTTACTTATGGGTGGAGGGACATCAGAACCAGCAGGCAAAAAGAATGAATATTAATCCCTGCACGCAGCAGTGTTGCGGCACAGGGGACGAGGACAACGTCTGTGTATATATGTATACATATATATATGTGTGTGTGTGTGTGTTGCAGTAACTCGGCCAGTCTGTTGTTTGTATGCGTGTGTTGATTTTTATCCCTTAGTAAAGATCTATCACAGGAAACAGCCTGGAGCAGTTTCGCCTCCGCATCTCAGCCCATCTGTAAGAATTAAGAAAGTTCTCCTGATGGAAGTTAACGCGTACTTTTTTGCATCCACCATCCACGGTGTGTTTTGTTTATCTCTAGCTATGAGCTGATGTGTTTGTGTAATGTTACGGTTGGTACTTGAACAATGGAGGTAAAGTGTACTTTTCATGGGCCACCACTGCCCATGAAGTGGTGGCCTAGTGGGTAAGGAACTGGACTGGGGTTTGTAGTGTTCCAAGTTCGAATCCTCCAACTGCCAGGTCCACTGAGCATGGCATCGTCCCCACTCACTGCTGCCCGGATGCTCAAAGCTGCCCCACTGTTCACTTTGATGAGGGGTTAAATGTTGAGATTAAATATTTGTGTGTGCAGTGGTGTGGATCACAATGTTTCCTTCCTTTTCTTCCTTCCTTTCCTTTAGTATCTGCAAAGAGTTTGACCTTGGTCTGTTATAGAGTAACGTAGCCACAAGTCTTCTTTTGCTCCTTTGGGCTTGTTTTCTTTTAGGGGTTGCCACAGCGAATCAACATTTTCCGTCTCCCCCTGTCCTCTGTATCTTCTACTCTGACTCCAACTACCTCCATGTCCTCCCTCACTGCATCCATCAATCTCCTCTTTGGTCTTCTTCTCTGTCCCCTACCTGGTAGCTCCATCTCCAGCATTCTCCAGCCATAGTACCCATCATGTTCCACTGTTGATCAACCATTTGGTAAATGTGTTAGTAATCTTTCAATCTCAGTCTGTTGGACTTTATTGCAGTCCACTTAAAAAAACCCTATTTAGCCGGCTACAGTGTTTATTAAGCTGTAAATGTTTACATTATATATTTACCCCCCACTATTTTAAATCCACTGATGTCTATGAGTCTTTTGTATCATCTTTTCTTCCACTGGGAGATTCATAGAAATCAGAGAGACACGAGAGGGATTCACGGATCTGCTCCTACGATGTCACAAATCTGTCAGTTTAACTGCTGTGGACTCACAGCGAGAGGATATCCTGCAAGTGAGAGTCAGTCAGTGAGCCAATCCAACATCCTGCTCAACACTGAATATGGTGAAAGTTAGTGAAACATTTGATTTAAATGTTGGAGAAAAAAAGCTTAACAAACCATAAAAAGTCAACTATTTAATGTCATATCAGATTTTTCTATTATATAGATTTAGCCTTGCTGGTAATTCCCTATCCATGTTGCATTCCCCATTTGTGACTGATGACTTTCCTGTTCTTCCCTGACTCGGGGCTGAAAACAATCCTGTTCCTCTTTAACCAGATGTAGCTGAGTCTCCGATTATATGTGGACATTTTGATCCTGGATGTCACTTCCACGCTGAACTGTTTTTCACTGAATGCAGTCACCTACATAACTGTCCCACTCAAGATAAATGGGAGTGAGGATGGCACGTGGTAAACATCTGCAACTGCTAGGTGGCCTGTTCTCTCCACTACTCACACAGCAGATGTAATTGAGATGAGAAACAGGGAAATGTGCTGAACAGAAAGACCCAGTTTTAACAAGTCACTCAGTTTCGCAAATGCCTTTAATGCTGATAACAGGAACAATAACTTTGTTCTTTGTTCTTTTGCAGACAAAGCCTTTCAGGGACACTCCCACATCAAATAAATACCTTATGATTAAGTCACAATTATTTTGAACAATATTGAAGCATAAAAATACTCTCTAAATGACTAAGAAAAACCTTTTTCATAGAAAATCAAAAGGATATATAGACGCGTGTGTGTGTGTGTATATATATATATATATATATATATACATACATACATACATATAGACATGTAAAAAATGATT